>JAABOM020060137.1:0-12144 GCA_011800125.2 Solanum clarkiae
TAAATATAAATATTCGACAAATAAATATAACTTATAATATATCTAAATAGAAATTGCATTTATAAAAAATATATATTTTTAATTTTGAAAAATATTATCTTCAAAAAATGATTAAGTAAAATTGTGAATATCAATATAAATGTTCTTAAAATTATATTAATATGCATGAATGTAAAGTGGTGTATAAAAGAGTGTTTAAGGAGAATATTTTTATTATTTTACATACATCATCCCAAGATAAATTATCTTGAGATTGTTATGCCATTCCAAGGGAGAGATGACTTATCTCAGTACTTAAGGAGTTATTTGGTGTGAAATATAAGGTATAAGATAAAATGTGAGATTATTTTATCGTACGTTTGGTTGAAGGTATTAGGTAATTTTTTTTAATTAAATTTTTAGCTCAGAGGCTCCTTTTATTCAAATAAAAAACAAAGTTCATACTACTATAACTAATAATTAGATAAATATGACCCACAACTAAAAACTTCAACCTGGCCCAGTATCGTATAGGTATTTTCTTCAAGTCTAATTTCTAGACTATTCAGTTGCCTTCCACCGCCTTAATAACTTCAAAATTTTGGAGAATTCTTTTTTTCTTTTTGCCGGCATACATTGGATTTCGAGCTCCCATCGATGATGTTTTTTCATTTTGTCAACATCTTCAGCAGAGTATGTATTAGGTATTCATAAGAAAGATAATTTATGACCATAAGTAAAGGCATTTCGTCCATTAAATTGTACCAAACATCAGAGATTAAAATGTCTTCTCATCTAAAACATTTTCTAGGAAAATGATCGAGAATGTATTTATTTAATAAGGCTATTGCACATAAGTCTACTTCTCTTACTAGAATAAAATTCAAATCAAGTGATAAAAGACAAATACAATTCATCTATTATAATAATCATTCTTGTTCTACTCCATGGAATGTATTTGTTGCACTTGATTTTCCTAATGGGACTTCTTGCCATGTTCTTCCTTGGCCTTCTTAAGATGGCCAGAAGATGCTGACAACCTTCTAATAGGAGAAAGTACAATGTCATCATTATTTGGAATCTCTAGAATTTGTATGTTTAAAGTGCAATTGATCATGTCATCACGTATTCTTGGATCACGTATCTCTCTAGGACGAGTTGTGTTAAGAGGAACAGAAAGTTTTTATCCAAAACTTTTGCAACTTCGTTAGATAAACCCTAAACATCCAACATGTTAATAAAGTTGATGAAAAGTTTTAAAAATGATCTACGGATCTAACAAATTGTGCAAAGATTTATAATTTTCAATCTTTAGTTTTATCAAATAAATGACATTTTAAATAAGAAAAAAATAAGAGCCAAATATACTCAGATATGGACAAACAAATTGTAACACCTTGTAAAATTATCGAAATGCCCCTAAAATATATCGTGTGCATAAGCGTCTTCCAAAGCTCCAATGAAAAATTTGAGACCGGATTTGTGATCAGCACGAAAAATCGAAGAAGAAAATGGTCTCGCCCCGATTTTAGAGTAACCGGGTCGAAAAATAATTTTACCAAGTTGCCCCAAAACAGTGAAGGTCTGCACCTAGGGCGCGATGCGCCTGGGACTCGGACTAACACTTGTTCTTTTTTGTTAAATTTTTTGATGGAAAACTTTTTGACGAAATAATACACTGACGCGTCTAGTCCGCAACGCGAACTAGGCCATTCGTAGTGAAAAATTATTTCTTTTTTTGTGAGGGGCATTCTAGACATTTCTCAACCTATTTTAATACCCCCAAAATGTATTTCTAAGCCTAAATTCGTATGAAAGGCTTTCACAAAACTCATTTTTCCTAAGTCTAAACGAGAGAAACTGAGAGAAGGAGAAAAGAGAAAGAGGGAAGTTTCAAGGTCCAGGGCCAAATTTGTGAAGAAAGTTGGGGATTCTTCAATTCCAGGTATGTAAGGCTAAACGAAAACATGGGATTGTTCTTCCATGTGCTCCATAGATGGTCATAGATGAGACTTAAAGGTTCTTGAGTATACATATATAATTCATGATTATTTTCTTGAAAAGTTATAATTTTTACATGTATTTTCATATATTGATGATCATCACAAACTTTTTTTCTTGAGTTGAATATTTTAAACGAATTATTGCATAAATCCTACTTATTATTCTCTTAAAGATTGCATGAACAAAGATAGGGACCAAGTCTAGAGCCTTGATTGAGAATGTTGATAGATATTGTGATTGTGATGTGAGAATGATGATGAATTGATAGAACTTGATAGTCCTTTGAGTCTCCATAAATTAACTCTAACGATTTGTCTATTCGATTGTTCCCTAATGACTGTTCTAATCCTTGAGTTATTGATTGAAATGTTGATTGATGAGATGATTAGAGTCTCCATGAGACTGATTAAAAGATTGTGCCTCCACGAGACTGATTGAGCAGTTTGAATGGATTGTTTTATGAGCATTGAGCCATGTGAGGAGTATCAAGCACTAAAAGAGTAAGAGTTAGTACAACTCGCACTTGTCAAACTACGTAGCCAAGTATAGGTAAGGATCAGGACCACCATATCACCTTATGATGAGGTCCCCTCTGATTAGAAATCCCTGAAATCAATAGAGGACATATGATCTGCTCTATCCATTTGGACTTGTCCATGTGGTTTCGATTCCTTCTCTACCTTGCAAGTACAGAACGACTATGGAAACATCTGTCATACCCCGAGTCTACACTGTCAATGTGACTGGCACTCAGAACCATTTTTGATCTTAAGCGAACCACTTAGTCTGGCTACTTACTCAGCAGAAGACTTAAACAATTATAGAAAGGCTTCAAAAATAACAGTTAATATCATTAATTTTTTGCACAAACTGAATGTAAAAGATCTCAACCAATAACTGAAATAAATATAGACTGAAGTACTTGACATATGGTCTATGGAACCTCTTACTAGAACAGTCTGAATGGACTACTAGGACAGGCCCTAAAGTAGCTCGAACTGAAATAAATGTTGAAAGAAACATAAATAACTTCAAGAGCCTCTGACTAAGAAGAGGGCTCACCAATGACTAGATGATGTCTGGTCCTCAACAAATCAGCTGCTGAGGGATTCTGTCACCTGCGTCTGCATCATAAAACGATGCAGATCCTAAGGACATCAGTACGTGGAATGTATGGTATGTAAGATGGTCAAAACAGGAACTCAGGGTGATGCAACATTTCAAAGTATATAACCATATCTCAAAATAGAATAACATAAGTGATAAGTATTCTGTATGCTGAAAATAAACATGCTGAAAAATATGTATGTAAATCATAACTTGCTTTAACTTGGGATGTTTCTCTAACTGACAACCACCACTATGAGCTTCGTGGAGATATAACGTCCTGCCCACGCTGCCAGAGTCATCCCATACTTTGCTGGGGTAGGGGACAAAAAACTAGGGGAGTGGATCCATCCCAGAACTGGGCCATCTTAGTGGCTAGTGAGGAGTGTATCTTGGTATAATCCTATCCTACGCTGGCTGCATAGTTTATGAATTCAAGTTGTTAATGCTACCCTCACTCATATCGATGCTCAATACTACTCCTAAAACAACTTTTATATAGCTCATAACTTAAAGAATATGAATTCTCAAAATAAATCTTGGTCTTTTGGGGACTTAGCCCAACTTAGCTTTTTAACTTTCTCATCTTGACTTTTTGTCTTGATTAAAAATAGTATTTTTCAAATATTCTAAAACATATTGGGTTATTCAGCTAAAGTACAAAAGCAAATCTTAGAAATACTTCTTAAACTTAACTCAAACTATAAGATTTATGAATGTTTCATGAAATACATAAGAAATTTAGAAGAAATCATCCATGACTATAAACCTTGTTTCAATAACATAACTTCATGCTAGAATTAGTAAAATTTATGATTCTATATCAAGAAGAATTCATGAACAAATATTTGGATGAATTTAACTAGTACAGGAAGAAATCTTTAACTTCACCTTGAAAACATAATCTTGGGTTGAACTTGGGGATTTTAGATATTAAAATGGTAATAAAATAATCTTTTGAGGGCCTTACATACCTGGAGAAGGAAATTCTTGGAAGAACTGGAGAGATTCTTGAAAGCCCTAACTAGTTCTTGGTTTACGCTTTAGTATTTTTCAACTTAGTCTAACGTTAATGGAAAAGGTGTTGCATTTTTATCAATAAATTGAGTGAAAATTGACTACTTAAGGCCTAGGGAGGGTGGGAAAGTCGAAACTACCCCACCTTAATTAAAAGAGCAAAATCAGAGAAAAATGTACATGTCTGCGTCACGCCTTGGGCGCGGACATGTATATTTTTTTCATTTTTCATGAATTCTAATTACCGTCAAAAATAATTTAAAAAAACACAAGTGAGATCCACGTCCCAGGCGCGTTGCACCCTGGGCAAGGAAAGCTCACTGTCCAGAATGATTTTTATGAAAATTATTTTTCGCCTCGATTGCTCAAAAATCGAGTCGAAACCTTTTTCCACTCAATTTTTCGCGCTGATACCAAATCCGGTCTTGGATTTGTGAATGGAGCATGGGAAGATGCATTACATGCATGGTCAATTATAGGAGTATTTTGGTCTTTTCACCGGGTGTCACAACATAAGCGTGATTGTATCACTGGCTCATAAGTGATTGTTATCGGATAAGAGAAACTCCGAGAAAGTTCCCAAACCGAGTAATCTGAGTCTAGATGAGATGAGTCCTTCTGAGATGAGTCTGATTAGTTGATGAGTTGATTAGTAGAGGGATCACTTGTCTACTCTTTATCTTGCTTTAGATAAACATTTGATATGTTGATTGTTACTATCTTTGGTGTTGGTCATTATTTCCATATTATTCTACTTGTTTCGGTTTCACTCAGCTATTTTACATACCAGTACATTTCACGTACTGACGTCCCCCTCTGGGACTGCATCATTTTATAATGTAGATACATGATTTGGAGATCGTCGACAGGCGCATCATTGAGGATTTTAGATGTTTAGCTGATTGGTGAGCCTACCTTACTTCGAGGGATTCCTTATATTTATTTCATATTTCCTTATAGTTAGACACTTATTAGCTTTATTTGATTGAGGTAGCCAGAGGTCTATGTCATTGGCACCGCTTGATAGTAATAGAGGCTTCACAGGCTAGAGTCAAATGTTGATGTAAGATTGTGAGCTAGTTCTTCCCACTAGCCTCTTATTATGATAGTATTTTGAGACTAAATGATGATGTGCTCATTTATTCTCTTATGTCTTCCGTTGATTAGTACAATGTATGAATGTATGAATGTGATGAGGCCAAGTAGTTCACTTGAAAACTAGCAATAATCTCTGAGTGTCGGTTATGTCTAGGGTATCCTCCCAGGGCGTGACACATAATATTAAAGGAAAAGATCAACAGTTCCTCTACAATAAAATTCACAAAAATCTATTTCTGAATTAAAAAAAATTTATGGAAACAAAACGTGCATCTTGTCAAACAAGCAAGACACAAAAAACTTAATTTAATAAGAAATCATTCAGCTTTGTATGATCAACTTCCAAATAAACATTCATTCATTGAAGAGTAATACATTAAAACAAAAGAAAGAAAGCCAAAGAAAGGGTACCATAACGACTTTGAAAGAAATGGTCTTTTCCTTGAGATAAAGAGAGGGAAATTTTTTTAAATATTCTGAGTGAAAATAAGCTTGACAAATGCTTATTATATACTAGTGGAAAAAAATCTTAGCGATTAAGGTTATGTTTGGAGTGATGGAAGTAATTTGTCAGAGAAAATGTTTCCTTCAAAAATATTTCCCTTATGAATAGTTTCTCATGCTCAATTTTGTGGTTGGGAAACATTTTCTGAACAAATGTATTTAATAAGAATATTAATGACTAAAAAAATGTGTGCTGATGAAACTTTTAAATACTATAAATATAATAATAAATGTCAAAGTGTTAATGTACCGAGCAAGTAATTTGAAGTTAATTCAAAGTTAAGGTGATAATTAGAAAAAATAAGTTAAACTCATAAGTAACATATCTTTTCATCTAAAATATTTTCTAGGAAAATGATCGAGAATACATTTATTTAATAAGGCTATTGAACATAAGTCTATTTTTCTTACTAGAATAAAGTTCAAATCAAGTGATAAAAGGCAAATACAATTCATCTACAAGAATCATCAATTATATTCTGCTCCATGAAATATATTTCTTGCACTTGAATTTTCTAATGGGACTTCTTGACATGTTATTCCTTGGCCTTTTTAGGATGTTCAAAAGATGTTGACAACCTTCTAATAGGAGGAAATACAATGTGGTCATTATTCGGAATCTTATCAATCTCTGTGTTCAAAATGCAATTCATCGTGCCATCACGGATTGCTAGATCAGGTATCTTTTTAGGACGAGTTGTGTTGAGATGAACTGAAAGTTTTTGATCTGGAGCTTTTGCAACTTCGCCAGATAAACCCTAAACATCCAACATGTTAATAAAATTAATGAAAATTTTTAAAAATGATTTAGAGATCTAACAAATTGAGTAAAAACCTGTACTTTTTGATCTTTAGTTCTATCAAATAAGTAACATTTTAAAGAAGAAAAAAGTTTCAGGTATGCTCAGATATAGACAAAGAAATAATATTAAAAGGAAAGATCAATAGTTCCTCTATAAACAAAATACACAAAAATCAATTTTTGAATTAAAAAAAATCATGAGAACAAAATATGCATCTTTTCAAAGAAGCAAGACAGAAAAAACTCAATTTAATAAGAAATCACTCAATTTTGTATGATCAACTCCCAAATAAACATTCCTTCATTAAAAAATAAAATATCAAAACAACTAAAAAAGAAAGCTAAAGAAAAGATACCATAACTACGTTCAAAGAAATGACTTTTGCCTTGAGATAAAGAGAGGGAAAATATTTTATATTTCTGAATGAAAATAAGCTAAAAAAGAATGCTAATTATATACTAGTTTAGAGGGACTATTACATTTAAAATCTTTTCCTTTTAGATAATATTAGTAATCCACTTATACATAAAATTTTGTGAGCTAGTATTTTATAAATTAGTTTGAAAGACTAAGAATAGCAAAAAACAATTAAAAAAACTTTGACTTTACTTTGAAAAGCTCCAAATGGGAACAATAGTTTAATTAAGAATGAGTTGAAAGTTATTTGACCATAAAACAACTTATTATAACAACACCCCATAAAATTACTAAAATGCCCTTATAATGTAATCGTGTGCATAACGCGTCTTCCCAAGCTTCTATGGGAGATCCGAGATCGAATTTCTGATCAGCCGAAAAATCGAGTGGAAAAATGCTCTTGACCCGATTTTAGAGCAACTGGGACGAAAAATAAATTTTCACAATTTTGCTCGAAACAACACTGATGTGCACCAGGGCCGCGACCTGCCCTGGGCGTGGACCAACACTAACATTTTTTTTATTTTTCGACGGAAATTTTTTTTGACAAAAATACACAGTGGCGCACCCAATCCGCGATGTGGACTGGGCATTTCGTAGTGTAAATTATTTTCTTCTTTTGTAAGGGGTATTCTAGACATCTCTCAACCCCTTCTAAACTCAGAACACGATCGAAATAGGTCACTTTGGGTATAAAAAGGGTTTTAAACTCCATTCATAAACCATTCTAAACTCTTGAAAGAGACTAGGTCTACAGAGGATAGAAACAAAGCATAGAATTGAGGAGATCGAGGAGGATTTCTGAAGCTTAATTGTTGATAGTTTCATCCCAGGTATATAATGCTAAATAAAAAGCACGAAATTGTTCTCCCATGCATCCCATAGATGGTCTTAGATGAGAGTTGAAAGTTCTTGAGTTTATATATATGATTCTTGATTATTTTCTTGAGAATTATATTTATTATATGTAGTTTCATACGTTGATGATCATCATAAACTTGTTTTCTTGAATTAAATATTTTTTTTCATGAGATATTGTATAAACCCTATATGTTATTTTGTGAAAGCATGCATGAATAAACCTAGGGATAGAGTCTAGAGCCTTGACTTGAGTATGTTGATTGAAATCTTGACATGAGTATGAGGTTGAGTTAGTTGAGCTTGATGGTCCGATGAGTCTTCATAATTGAGTTCTTGAGTCTTGTCTAAATGACTTCTTTTAAATGATGATCTGAGTCTTTGAGTTCTTAAATGTGAATTGAGTTAATTAAGATAGGTTAAAGTCTCTGAAATTAATAGAGAAGGTAGAGTTTGAGTAATTAAATAATGAGAGTCTCTATGAGACTAATTTGAGATAATTGAATTGAGATGAGGAGCGGACTAAGTTCGTTAGAGTCGGACGAGTTCTCACTTGAGGGCTAAGTCCATTAGAGTCGGATGAGTTCTCACTTGAGGGCTAAGTCCATTAGAGTCAGACAAGTTCTCACTCAAAGGATAAGTCTGTTAGAGTCGGACAAGTTCTCATTCTATGGATTAAGTCAGTTAGAGTCGGACAGGTCCTCACCTTATTGTTCTGAAACAATAAGACTTGATCTGTAGATTGGTTGACGGTGCACTTGTCTACTCTTTATTCTTTCTTTACATAGACATTTGACATACTGATTGATTTTTATATGGAGATGATATTATTTCTATATAATTCTACCTGTTTCTTTTTCACTTAGCTATTTTACATACCAGTACATTCCACGTACTCGTGTTCCCCTATGGGACTGCATTATTTCATGATATAGATATATGATTTGGAGATCGACAATAGGCGCATCGTTGAGGATTTGAGACATTCAGCTGATTGATGAGCCTCCTTTACTTTCGAAGATTCATTATATTTATTTCATCTTTCCTTAGGGTTGACACTTATTAGCTTTATTTTGATTAAGGTAGTCATGGGTTTGTCATTGGCACCACCTGATAGTGATAGAGGCTTCATAGACTAGAATCGAATGTTGATCTAAGATTGTAAGCTAGTTCTTCCTACTAGCCTTTTATTAATACTATTTTGAGATTAGATGATGATGTGACTATTTATTCCCTTATGTTTTCCGCTATTTAGTAGAATGTATAAATGAATGAATGTGATGAGGCCAAGTGGTTCGCTTGGGGACTAGCAATAGTTTCTAAGTGTCAGTTATGTCTAGGGTACCTTCCCGCGGAGTGACACTTATCGCTTATGAACCTAGTTTTGAAGGTGTTACATGGAATTAATTAAGTTCATTTTGGTTTAGTATTATCTAAAATAAAAATAGAAATATGCTATATAAGGGTCCTATATTTTTTGTAAGCCAATAAAAATATATAACCGAAGTGGAAACTAAAATATTATGTACAAAATTCAATTGAGTTAAGTCAATCACTTTAATAAAAATCATAATCGTTTGGTAGAATGTGTAAGAATAATAATTCTAAAACAAAATTTTAGATTAGCTTGATCTCATATTCAATTTCAAGTATCGTTGAGTCCCACATTATTCATTTATGTCATGTCTTGGGAGGGTACTCTTGGCATGACCGGCACTTGAAGAACCATTGTTAATTCCCCAAGAGAACCACCTGGTCTCATCGTCACATCATACTCAACAATGGAAGAATATTCAGGAAGAGACATCAATAGATAAATAAAGCTTCTATTAAATAATTTCCAATGGTTAAGTTTGGAAAATTAAAAACAATCAATTCTCTCTACTTAGTGTCTATAAAGCCTCTAAATCCAATCTAGAAGGTGCCAAGACAATCCTCAAGCTACCTCATATAAAAAAATAATAAAAGGACTCAATAAAAGATAAAAAAAGGCTCCTCTGAATAGCAGGGAGGGCTCACAAACTCTGGAAGCAAGGGACTGAACTTCAACGGTACGTCTGCTAAAGTCCTCTATCATCTGTATTTGCATCATTAATGATGCAGGTCCAAATACGCGTCGGTACATGAAATATATTGGTATATAAAATGGCCAAATTAAATAAACAAGTATGACTCAAACTCAAATCAATCAACTCAACTCGCAACTCATCTCTTTAACTTATGACTCAACTCAGTAAATAAGCAAAGTTTGAAGTTTAAAATCATGCTTTAAAAATAGACTCATTTTGATGCAACTCGGTTTAAAATATGATATACTCAGTCAAGGTTTGGTTGAAAGTTTCTCTAATCGACATAACTCCCACCATCATTAGTTTAGTGATGCAAAATGAAGACAATGTCGTTGTTACATCCATCCTAAATTTGCCAAGGTAAAGAATAATTGTCTCTCCTCTGTCTCGGATCCAAAGAAAATGCCTATCTTTTGGGACATGAACCACAAGAGTTAACTGCATGACTATCTTACACTGACAATGTAGTTCTAGGGTGTTATCCTCTTACCCAACTCAATGCTCAATACTTCTTTCAAGACTAAAATGTGCTCATGCAGATCAACTCAACTCATCTCAAATAATTCAATTCAATTATTCAACAACTCAATAACTCAGGATCATCATGCATGTAATACAGCTCAAGACTCTAACTCACTTCATGCAGGACTCCAACTTATATGGTCATTGAATCTCATATAAATCATGTTCAACACATAATACATATTAGACGTTATCACAGACCTATGTAGAACAAGAATATGCACTCCTCTTGCTCACTTACTCAACTCAGCTAGTCAGACTTAAAATTCTCAATTCAATTAAAATACAATGTTAGGGCTTATAAAATAATGCAATTTAAGACTCATGTTGTCAAGTAAAAGGTCAGTGTCTCAATTTCGTACAAACAATGATGCAATGAATAATTTATTCATATATGCTCAGGAGGGATCAAAGTAAATGTAAGAAACTCAAAAATTATGATCAAGGATTTCCCAATTCTCAACAACTATGCATAACTCGACTCAAGTAGATGATGGGGGATGCAGACATACTTAATCCAATGCTTTTAGGTAGCCTTACATACTTGAAATTTTCAAGAATGGGCAACCCTTTGACGATCCCTACGCTTTAACTCGAAACTCTTGCTTTTCTCCCTCCTTCGATGCTCTCAAGAATTTCTAAGTGTGTATTGAGGAACAATACACTTAGGATATTGATAAAGGGCTTAAAATAAGTCCAAAACATCATAAGCTTTAATTAAAAATGATAGAAAAAGACAAAAGTACCTCTCTTTAAAACAGTCGAGTGAAACCACGAGACCCTATTACGAGCCGTAGATCTGGTCCACTCACAGGCCATAAATTACCTCTCGCACGTAAGGGTGTCCAAAGGTTGAGTTACTAAAAATTAAACTAGGAACTTATGAAACCTCCTCCTACGGGCCTTAAAGCATCTTATAGTTCGTTTGACAACTAATCACTCAGGTTTAAAAAATCTTGGTTTCTGGTATTTCAACCTACGAAATCAATCATATGGACCTTAAGTCAGTCTATGGGGCGTCTAATAACTCGTGACTCAAGACCCTAAAAAGTTGATTTTTTTAGAGAACTCAACCTATGGACGATGATCTACAGGATGGGGAAGAATATACGGTCCATAGGCTATCTCGTACCTAGGCCTCTGACTTGGGAAAATTTCACCAAGTCACATGTGTACCTATGAAGCCTCATCTACGGGCCCTAGATCACTCTAAGGGTCGTGGGTGATCTTCGTGGTCTCCATCGGCCCATGACTTTTCTCAATTATTTTCTCAACTTCTCCCGGATATTCACAAGAAGTTAGGTGGAAAGAATTAGGGGATGTTACAATTTAAGAGTGAGAAGATTTTCTTATACAATCTTGGGCATTCCTCCTTATATGAGCTTGATTACAACATATCCAATGAAATCTCACAGTGGGATCTGCAGAGGGTAAAATGTCTGCAAACCTTACTTCTACCTCATAGAGACAAATAATTTATTTTTGGAAGACCCTCAACTCAAATATATCAATCCCAAAAGTAGAAAATACTCGATATAAAAATGATAGAGTGAAAAGCAATTGAAAACTCATAAATATAATAAAAGTAGTAGTTTGATTTGAAGTTGAGGCCCAAATTTCATCAATCTCGGATGGAGCCAAAGATTCACTATTTTTGGCTTTGGGGTATAATGGAATAAAGCAAAATAACTCTTTAAACTGTCTGCATTTCTTTCAATTGTGAAGTAGCAGTTAGTCAATGCAACTTTCGACGCTCATCATGGGTC
>JAABOM020060138.1:0-12144 GCA_011800125.2 Solanum clarkiae
GTGACAATGATGCTAATTCGTTGTGCGCCACTTAACTTAAAGGTGGCGCAATAAGATAGGTCTCGATTAAGAGAAACTCCCTAGAAACATTGATTGAGCATGAGATTTCTAACGAAGTCATTCTTTCTTTCCAAATGTATATTCCAATGAGCATGATTTACTTTAAACTTGCATGTTTTACTGAGTTGAGATGAGTTGAGCCTTTTGAGTTGAGATGATGTTATTTCCATACTATTCTACTTGTTTCGCTTTCATTCAGCTATTTTATATACCAGTATATTCCACGTACTGACGTCCCCCTCAGGGACTGCATCATGTAGATACACGGGATCGATATCATCAGCAGGCACATCGTTGATGATCTTTGGATGTTCAGCGAAGTGGTGAGCCTCCCTTACTTCAGAGGATTCATATGTTGTTTTCATCTTGCTTTAGAGTTAGATACTTATTAACTTTATTTTGATTGAGTTAGTCATGAACCTATTATTGGCACCACCTAATAATGATAGAGGTTTCATAGACTAGAGTTCGATTGTGTATGAGCTAGTTCTTTTCTACTAGCTTTTTTTTATAATAGTATTTCGAGATCAGATGATGAAGTGCCCATTTACTTGCTTTTGCTCTTCCACTGATTAATAAAATGTATTAATGAATGAATGTGATGAGGCTAAGTGGTTAGCAATAGCCTCTGAGGCTAGCAATAGTCTCTGAGGCTAGCAATAGTCTCTGAGTGCCGGTTACGTCTTGGGTACCCTCCCGAGAAGTGACAAACTTAGTATTAGAACACGAGTTCAAATGTCCTAGGAAGTCTATGAAGCCGCTAGTAGATTTCTTATTATTGGTATAAAGAGCTCCACATCCATAATTTGGAGGCTATAGGACATTTAGGAATTGTTCCCCTTCTTTCAGATTCTAAATCGTGCAATAAAGTCAATGTCTATAAAAGTTCTTTTCTAAATCGTGCTTTACACGATTGCAGACTATGTCTTCTATATGCACCGTGGACTTGAAGGATACCATCATCACTGAGAAGCTTGAGCCTACTATTCAGCTTGTTGTGCATGATTGATGGGTAGAAGAGGACAAGGAGAGTGAGATGGAAGAAGCTTGGGGCAATGAGGGAAATTGTTTTCCCTTTCTGTATAAACCTTGGAAGTATATGCCACCACTGGTGAGTGCACCCACATCCAATAGTGGATATAATCTGAGGCTGAGGAGAAATCAACCCTTCAAGATTCAGAATCTTTCATCTCGAGGAAGTGTGGCTTGAGGATGAAAAAGGGAAGCCACCATGTGGAAGGTGTGGCAAACTTCATTTGGGTCGATCTTTTGGGCACCCATGACTGCTTCACATGTGGCCAAGCGGGTCACCTCTGGAGGGATAGTCCAAGGTGAGTCAACCAAGCTCAACCCTCTAGATCTATACCATCAGATAGAGGAGATCAGAGAGATGCTACTTCAAGCACAAGTGATTCTATAGACCAGATGTGTGACACAGTAGTTACTCAGCTCAGAGAGACACTCCGGGATGTTGTGATAGGTACATGTTGAGTCTTTACTTGCTTTTGATGCTATCCATGAGAGAAAAGTTTCTGTTTCCAAGAAGTTTAATGTTGCCAACTAAGAGTGAGATTTGAGGTCTTGTAAAACCATAAGTAGAATTGTTACTCCTGAGCTAGAAAGATAATGAGGGAGAGAAGTGGACTGGGTAATGAGAGTGGTGATTGATTGAGGCTTGTAGTTAGAGTTATATATCCATCAGGTAACTAGTGAGATAATGAGTCGACAACTATAAGTTTAATAAAAGGGTCGAAAGTATCCTATGATTATCAAGATGAGATAGAAAGAGAGGGAGAGTTAGTGTTAGAAGGTGTTAGAGCATGATCAAACTAGAAGGAAATGTATGTTGATGTGTTGTAGTATTCATTCTATTAAGGGTGAAGTATAGATCTTGAATAAGGGAAAAGAGTGTTTTTAATATGATAGATCTAACTTAGGCTTATTATTGCAAGTGAGAGTTCGTGAGACTCATCAAGTTATGAGTTTAGTCAGATAAGGGGATATGATTGAATAGGTGAGTGGTACGGAGTTGTGAGAAAGGGATGTGTTGATTTAATACTCGCTATGAGATTTTGGTGGGCTTATGTTCCCTAAATTCTTACCATGTAGCTATAAGGTGGTGTGATATTGGGAGGTATGTGATAAATGCACATGTTAGTACTATACCCTAAGCTTGAATTTTGAGGAGTAGCATGAAAGAAGAGATAGTATCATGAGAGTGATAGTGTTAGTTGGAGATTTTCTCTAAGAGACTTTCCATAGTGTATGAAGATGCTAATTTGTAAGGAAAGTGATGCTATGGGTAGGGTACAAGTGCCCTTAGGTGAGACTAGTGAAACGAGGATAGTTCAATAGATAACAAGAGATTTGAGATGTATATCTATGATTTTCTAAAAATGTGTGAAGCTCTAGGTTATGACTGCTATAAGAATCTAGATGATATCTTGAGTTCAATGTGAAGAAAGTTGAGGTAGGCATTCTGTGCTATCCCGAGCAACTAGGTTGATTGGGGCTTTTATGTATGGATGATGAGGAGTTCTTCATTACAGTCTATGTCTTATACCGATGGGTTTATGAGAGCGTAGAAGTTGAGTGTTAGTAGGCAAAGAAGAGGTTAGATTTTAAGAGTCATGGGTACTAGTAGAGGAAATTGATTCCCAACTCTAGAGAGGGGACCTTGAGAGCTAAACGAGAGATGATGAAGTAGTAGACTGAAGTAGATCTTGAATCTAAAGGAGATGGGATGATCGAGATGAGGCATCAGTTCTTGTCATATCATACGTTCCTTATTCTTCCATTGAGGTGCTACTTTCTTCACATTTGGTATGCGACTGCCACGCCTGTGGTCAAGTACCGTATACCACTTATTGATTAGCACTCGAGTTGTGAGGATGAAAAGCGATGAAGTCATTCATTAATTTTGATCTTACCCCATGGATCTAAGTGCTTCTACTGCTATGTTAAATGAGATGCGATCTAAGCTTTTACTATGTGCAATTCGGTGAACTCTGAATGTCTTGATAGGCGAGAGAGATTGTACTTCTTTACGAATGTCCTTATATAAGATTTCTCGATTGAATCGTGCTAATGATCTTTTGTTCCAAGCTCTTTGAGTAGTCCAGCTTTCCAGTCTTGATACAAGTATTGACGATAGTAGATGAGTTATGGGTGATGGGAGAGAATGAGTGCTCCCGAATTTTGATAATGGAGTTGAGTTTTTATCTTTGAGTTAATATTCCTTTTGAGCCTCTGCATACTTGAGTATGCAAGTCCTTGATAGTATTCATGACAAATAATGTTTGTTGGAGATAAAGTTTAAATTTTAGATATTATCTTCTAGGTCTATTCTTGAGAATGAGTATGCGAGTATCTGAGTATTTAAGTTCTTGATAGTATTCATGGTTACCTTGCATGGTGAGGTAGTAATTTGAGGTTTCTCCAAAAGGGGAGATAATGAGTTCCTCCAGGTCCAAATTAGGATGCTGATAGTAGCAGACTGAAAGTGGGGGGTAGATGAGGAGGAGTGAATGTAGCGTTGTGGTGGTAGTAGTGTTATGCTTCTGTCATGTCGGGATAGAGACAAGAAGAGGGGGAGAGATGAGACTCTATGATGTGCAATATATAGGTAAGAGTATGTGGGTGTTACTTTGGGTGAGAATTCATTCAATGGTGGAGGTAGACATGCTAAGTAGGCTTGAAAATTCTAAGGTATAGTTGAACTGGTTAGAGTGACAGGTTTGAATTCGTGGTTGTTGTTATGCAAGTATCGTTGATAGACTAGTGAAGACTTCGTAATAAGGGCTCGAAAAAGAGTAGCGAAGTAGTCAAGAGGACTAAGGATCTTTTAATGGAAGCCCTGTGGAAGCTTAGAGCTGAGTATTGAGGATTAGCTTTGTAGGAATATGATCATCTTGTGAATAACACCTTGAGGCTTAGAAGTAGACTTGAATGGAAGAGGAGGAGGTGATTAGATGGAAATTTGAGTAAGAGCTATAGGCTTAAGTTGAGGGAGTAGAGTGCCATGAAAGGGAGTACAATTGAGATGAGGTCCTAAGCTTGAGAGTGTACATAGTCTTATGCATCGATGGTCCCATTCTCCATTAGAGTTGATGGCTTCCTTCCTGAGTTCAAAATGCTGATTGTTGAGGTGTTCAAATGATTCAAATTAACTGAGTTGCGACGTTCCATTCGTGCTTGATGGTGAAAATGTCTGAGAGAATATCTCCAACCTTGATCTGAACTGATTTGTCTATTCTGAGTGACTGTCCAAGATTGGTTGATTAGGTATTGAAAGGAGTCTTGACTGTTATTTGTGCCTAATAATGAGAATGTTGAAGGTAATGTCCTTACCCTTAACTAAGTTGGTTGTCTATTCTAGAGTGGGTTGTCTATTCTTGAGTCTGAATAGGGATTGTTGATAGTGATGAGGAGTCGAAAGCTTGATTGACTGATGAGGGTGTCAAGATGAAGTCAGAGTCTATTCGTGCCTTGGTATATACCTTTACTCATAATTTGAGGATGAATGATCCCAAGGGAGAGATGATGTAACACCCCGTAAAATTACTGAAACGCTCCTAAAACGTAATTGTGCGCATAACACGTCTTCCAAAGCTTCGATGGGAAATTCGAGACTAGATTTGTAATCAGCGCGGAAAATCAAGCGGGAAAATGGTCCCGACCTGATTTTAGAGCAATCGACTCAAAAAATAATTTTTTCAAAGTTTGCTCCGAAACAGTGAGGGCCCGCACCTAGGGCGCATCACGCCTGGGATGCAGAACCACACTTGTTATTTTTTTTAATTTTTTCGATAGGAAAACTTTTTGACAAAATTAACACTGAGGCGCGTCCAGTATGCTCGTAGTGATAATTATTTTCTTCTTTTGTGAGGGACATTCTAGACATTTTTCAACCCCTTCTAAACTTAAAATACGATTAAAATAGGTCAATTTGGGTATAAAAAAGGTTTTAAACCCTATTCCTAAGCCATTCTAAGTTCTTGAAGGAAGACTAGGGCTATGGAGGGGAGAAGGAGCGTAGAATTTGAGGAGATCGAGGAGGATTCCTGAAGGTTGATTGTTGATAGTTTCCTCCCAGTTATATAAGGCTAAACAAAAGCATGGAATTATTCTTCCATATGTCCCATAGATGGTCTTAGATAAGTATTGAAAGTTCTTGAGTCCACATACTTGTTTCTTGAAGTATTATCTTGAATTAATTCTTGAATTCAATTTCTACAATATTAATGAGTTTCCCGTATATAATCTTCTTGAAGTTGAGTAATTATTTGGATATATGTTCATGCCTTCATTCACATGAACCCTAATTGAAGGATGTGGTTGCTTTTATTCTCTAATTTGAAAACTAAGATTTGATAGTCATACAGAGCATGTTAAACACTGATGATTTCTTGTAGCATATTTTATTGATTTTTCATGAATATGACTTTTGAGCATGAACAGTGATTTGAGAAAGAGTTTTGATGGTATGCACATATTATTTTTGAAACATGAGTATTATTATTTTTTTGAAAACAGTTGATATTCTAATGAGTTTTGATTGGATTGAGCATTGAGTCTAATTGATATTTTGAGTACATGATTGATGATAAGGTAAATATACTTTTCATAATAATTTCATTGTTAGATGATGGTAGTAGATGATATGAGTCTTAAAGAAGATTGATTTGATAGAAAATTGTGCATGTTTTAGTCTTGGGAGGATTATTGAGCACCAAGTAGGGTGGGGAGTGTCACCCCAGAACCGCGTTTGCCTGTATAGGATAGTCGTGCAGCATGTTTTGACGACTCTTGTCCCAATAGTTAGACAATTCTCATTGGATCCGAGAGAGAGATACTACATCCTTTATTATGGCAAGTTTAGGACGAGCGTGGCAAAGATGCTAATTCGTTGTGCCCCAGTAACTTAAAGGTGACATGATAGGATAGATGTCGGTTAAGAGAAAATTCCAAGCAACATTGACTGGAGCATGAGATTTCTAACGGAGTCATTCTTTCTTTCCAAATGTATATTCCAACGAGCATGATTTACTTTAAACTTGCATGTTTTACTGAGTTGAGCCTTTTGAGTTGAGTTGATATTATTTCCATACGATTGTACCTGTTTCACTTTCATTCAGCTATTTTACATATTAGTATATTCCACATAGTGATGTCCCCCTCTGGGACTGCATCATTTCATGATGTAGATACACAGGATCAAGATCATCAGTAAGCGCATCATTGACGATCTTTTGATGTTCAGCGTATTGATGAGCCTCCCTTACTTCGGAGGATTCATATGTTGTTTTCATCTTGTTTTAGAGTTAGATACTTATTAACTTTATTTTAATTGAGGTAGCCATGAACCTTCCATTGGCACCACCTGATAGTGATAGAGGCTTCATAGACTAGAGTCGGATTGTTGATTAATGAGACTATGAGCTAGTTCTTTTCTACTAGCCATTTTTTATAATAGTATTTTGAGACTAGATGATGAAGTGCCAATTTACTTCCTTTTGCTCTTCCACTGATTAGTAGAATGTATAAATGTGATAAGGCCAGGTGGTTCACTTGGGGACTGGCAATAGTCTCTGAGTGTCAGTTACGTCTAGGGTACCCTCCCGGGATGTGACATTTATATAAGAATAGCTTTAGTGTGTTCTCCAATGGAAAAGTGGGAAATGGAATTGGAATGTGTAAGTGTGCAGATAATGTTATTGTGGTGTTTATTAATTTATTTTTGTTTTTTTAATTCAAAATAAATGATTTTTAAAAATTATTTTGCTAATTCAATAATAAGTTTTTTTTGAGATGATACATGATAGTATTTCTATCTCAAAATAAAAAAGAGTAACCAAAGCTCTTTCTTAATTTTTTTTAAAAGAGTCCAAAAATGTAAAAATGGTTCCATTTGGTTCCAAAAAGGCTAGTAGAAAAGAACTAGTTTAAAGTCCTATCAATCAATAATCCGACTCTAGTTTATGAAGTCTCTATCACTCTTAGGTAGTGCCAATGACTGACCCATGGCCACCTCAATCAAAATAAAGCTAATAAGTATCTAACTCTAAAGCAAGATGAAAATATCATATGAATCCTCCGAAGTAAGGGAGGCTCACCAATCCGTAGAATGTCCAAGGATCCTCAACGATGAGCTCACTGATGATCTCAATCCGGTATATCTACATCATAAAATAATGCAACATCAGAGTGGCGTCAATACGTGGAATGAACTAGTATGTAAAATAGCTGAATGAAATCGATATAGGTAGAATAATATAGTAATAACATCAACTCGACATCCGAAGACTCAACTCATATCAATTCAGTAAAAACATGCAAGTTTAAGGTAAATCATGCTCTTTATAATATACATTTGAATAGAGAAGAAAGACTCCGTTAGAAATCTCATGCTCAATCAAGGTTTCTTGGGAGTTTTTCTTAACCGACATCTATCCTATCCCACCACCTTTAAGTTAGGTGGTGCACAATGAATTAGCATCGTTGCCATGCCCGTTCTAAACTTTCTATGGTAAAGGATGTAGTATCTCTGTCTCTTTCTCTCTTGGATCCAAGGAGAATGTCCAAATTTTTGGACAAGAGTGACCAGAATGTGCTGCATGACTATCCTACGCTGGCAAACATAGTTCTGAGGTGACACTCCTCACCCAACTCGATGCTCAATAATACTCCCAAGACTAAAACATGCACAACTCGTCTATCAAATCAATCCTCTTTAAGACTCATATCAACTATCACCATCATCTATCAATGTAATTATTATAAGAAAATATACTTACATTATCATCAATATATACTCAAAGCGTCAGTAGACTCAGTGCTCAATTCAATAAAAAACTCATTAAAATGACAAGTGTTTTCTTAGAAAAAAAATACTCATGCTTCAAAAATAATCACTACATATCAACAAAAATCTTTCTCAAATCATTATTCATGCTAAAAAGTTATATTCATGAAAACTCAATAAAATATGCTAAAAGAAATCATCGGTGTTTAACATGCTCAGTTTGACCATTAAATCTCAGTTTTCAAAACAATGCATAAAAGCAATCATAATCCTTAATTAGGGTTCATATGAATGAAGACATGAACATACATCTAAACAATTACTCAATTTCAAGAACACCATCAAAATATTATTATATACGAGAAAATCATTTAATACCATATAAACTTAATTCAAGAATTTAACCAAGATAATACTTCAAGAATCGTGTATGGGGACTCATGGGTTCTCAACTTATCTATGATCATCTATGGGGCATTCGGGAGAACAATCTTATGCTTTAAGTGTAACCTTACATAACTGGGATCAAGAATTGTTAATCCTCTTCAAAAATTTGACCTGAACTTTGGAAATCCTCAATCCTTTTCTTGTTATCTCTCTCAGAAACTTTTACATACCTAGAACTAGTAGAATATGGGTTTTTGAAACCCTTTGTACGAATTAAAGGAGTTAAAACACATTTTGAGGTATTAAAATAGGTTAGAAATACCAAAAATACCCTTCCCAAATTTAAAAGAAAACATGTCACTAAAAATGCACTGGTCCGCGACACGCCAGGGGTGCGGACCAATATATTTTTCTCCAATTCTTTTCCAAACAAATTTTAAACTTCATGTCAATTTTTTTTAAAAAAGTCACAAGTTTCACTCGTACCCTGTCCTCATTGCGCCAGGGGTGCAAATTGACACTATTTCTGATTAAACTTGCAAAAATTATTTTTTGACTTGGTTGCTCTAAAGTCGGGCCGAGGCATTTTTCCACTCGATATTTCACGCTGATCGCACATTCGGTCTCATATTTCTCATCGGAGCTTTAAAAGGCACGTTATGCACACAATTACATTCTAGGGGTATTTTGATAATTTCATGGGGTGTTACATTATATCCCCCTTGGGATCGTTCATCCTCGAATAATGAGTAAAGGTAGGATTAAGGCATGAATAATGATCAAGACTCCTTTCAATACTCAACAACCAATCTGGAAAATCACAAGTCACTCAGAATAAACAAATCGGTTCAAATTAATAGTAAAGGTATTCTCAGACACATTCACTACCAAGCACGAATGGATCATCAAAACTCAATCAATTCGAAAAGTTTAAACACATTTGACAATCGGTTTTTTGAACTCAAGGACACCATCAACTCTAATGGAGAATGGGACCATCGATACATAAGATATTATGTACAACTCTCAAGCTTAGGTCCTCATCTCAATTATGCTCCCTTTCATGATGCTCTACTCCATCAACGTAAGCTCATCTCCTATTCAAAACTCTACCTATCCACATCCTCTTATTCCCTTCAAGCCTACCTCTGAGCCTTAAGGTGTTATTGATAAGATGATCATATCCATACAAGGCTAACTCTCAATACTCAACTCTATACTTTCTCAGGGACTTTCCATAAGAGATCCCTTGTCCCCTTCACTACTCCCCTATCCTTACTTGAAACCCTCATCACGAAGTCTTCAATAGTCTATCAGCAATACTTACATAATAACAACCGTGCATTCAAGCCTATCACTCTAACCACTTCAACTATGTCTTAGAATCTTCAAGCCTACTTAACACTTCTACATCCATCATTCATTGGGCTCCCACTCGGAGACACACCATCATACTCTTACCTATTTATTGCCCATCATAGTATCTCATCTCTCCCCTTCTCACTATCTCTAGATCTACATGACACAAGTACCACACCAATGTCACAATAAGGATACATTCACTCCTCCTCATCTACTCCCAGTTTCAGTCTACTACTATCAGCATCATAATTTGGACCTGGAGGAACTCATCATCTCCCCCTTTGGTGAAACCTCAAATTACTACCTCTCCATGCAAGGTAAGCATGAATACCATCAAGAACGCAAATACTCAGATACTCGAATACTCATTCTCAAGAATAGACTTAGAACACAATACTCATTTATCAAATATTTAACGATACTTTCTTTTCCGGCAAGGGCTTGCCATTCTCTTGGCCGAAAAAGCCTTCTCAATCACCGGCGAGCCCTTGCCGGATGAGAGAACCCATTCTCCCTCAGTTTCGATGAGTTACCTTGTGCTCTCAGTTTGTTTCCGGTGAGATCTAGGGGATTCCGACAGGCCTTCTCTAACGTGCTCTTCGCCGGGGGTTGTGAACTGTTCGGGCGAGTTGTTCGTCGATTGGTTTCCGGCGAACTCTCTGTTTCGACGACGTCTTCATAGATTGGAAATCTATAGAAACTAAACATAGTGTCTGAGCAGTGATAACACTTTCGCCGGTGACCACTATTTCAGTTTCTGCAATTTCTGGGGATTACTGTTCCAGTGATTACTATTAGGGTGATTACTGTTCTGGTGAGTACTATTATGGTGATTACGGTTTCGGTGATAGAATTGAACAAAACTCCAGTTTCCGGCGACGTGTCTCAACAGGTCAGATTTCTTTCAAGCTGCGTGGAATACTCAGGTGATATTCTCCTTTTTCTCCTTCTTTCCTGTGCAAACGTAGTGTCTCGCAGTTTGTTTATCTATGTTTTCGTTGCTGTGGCCTGTTTGTAATTAGCTGGGCTGGTGGAATATTCCTATATTTTGTTTTTGCTGCTGCATATTGTTGCATATTATTGTATACTTGCACTATATATTGTGGGTATCTGTTATCTATTGTTACTGTATTTGCTATATATTGTTCTATATAGCTGTATACTGCTGCTTTATACTGTGTGTACTGTTATATGTTGCTGGTTTTTGTAGCCTAAAGAGTTTCTTTGTAATCTGTTTTTGGCGTCGGGTGTTCATGTAGGCCTAGGATCATGTCATAGGTCGGGGTTTGGGGCTAGGGGTAGGGGTAGGGGTAGAAAGGGAGGCATGGGTTTTTCCAAGTTGCGGGTCGGGTCATGGAATATAGGGTCACTTACAGGGAAATCCATTGAGCTAGTTAAATGCCTTAAGAGGAGACATATTAACATTGTGTATGTCCAGGAGACCAGGTGGGTCGGCACTAAGGCTCGGGATGTGGATGGGTTTAAGCTGTGGTATTCGGGGGGCTCCAGGGATAGAAATGGTGTGGGTATCCTAGTAGCTGAGGACCTTAGGGAGTATGTGGTGGAGGTTAGGAGGGTCAATGATAGGTTGATGTTTATCAAACTCGTGGTTGGTGGGCAGGTGGTGCATATAGTTAGTGCTTATGCGCCCCAAGTAGGCCTAGAAGGGGAAGTCAAAAGGCTCTTTTGGGAAGAGCTGGATGAGGTGGTGCGAGGCATGCCAGCGACGAAAAAAATCTTCATTGGAGGAGACTTGAATGGGAATATAGGGGCGACATCTTGCGGGTTTGAAGATGTCCATGGAGGCTTTGGTTTTGGATAGAGGAATGTAAGTGGGACGTCCCTCTCAAATTTTGCTAAAGCATTTGAATCACTAACTCGTGTTTCCCTAAGAGGGAAAACCTCTTGTTTAGCTACCGCAGTACGGTAGGAAAGACTCAGATTGATTACCTACTTATTCGTAAGGGCGATAGGAGTCTTTGTAAGAACTGAAAGCTTATTCCGAGTAAAAATGTTTCCACTCAACATAGACTTTTAGTGATGGATGTGGAGATCAAGAGAGACAAGAAGAAAAAGGTTGCTTATGACTTACCTAGGATTAGATGGGGTGTTCTTACTCCTGCCCTATCTCGCGAGATAAAAGATAAGTTGAGGGACTTAGAGGCATGGAGGAGTGAAGGTGATGTGAACTATATGTGGGACACGATGGTTGGTTACGCCAAGAGAGTAGCTTCCGAGGTACTAGGGTTTTGAGAGGGATCTCTGGTGGACGACGGGGTGATTGGTGGTGGAATGACGAAGTTCAGGGCAAAGTGAAAGACAAGAAGGACGCGTACACTGAATGGTTTCAGTGTAGGGATGAAGGTGAAAAGTTAAAGCTTAAGGTTATCTACAAGAAGGCCAAGTCAAAAGCTAAGATGGCAGTTACAAATGCTAAATCAGCAGCATTTGAGCGATTGTATGAGGAGCTTAGCGAGAAAGGCGGAGACAAGAGATTATATAGGCTTGCTAAAACAAGAGAACGGAAGGCT
>JAABOM020060139.1:0-12144 GCA_011800125.2 Solanum clarkiae
GCGTACATCCGACCCCCCCTCACCCTGCAATGAGCGGGAGCCTTTTAAGGCACTGGGGTATGTTGTTGTTGTTGTTTTAAAGGAACAATTCACAGTTATTCATATAGAGATATATTAATAGAAATATATGTACAAAGAAAAATATTGTTGGTTAAGTCTTTTACTAAGCTCCTTTCAATCTCACAGCTTTTTAATTGAATGTGTTTTGATTAAATCATTGATGACAAATTTCTACAAATGTACTATATTCAATTAAATCTCGTGCATGAGAAAAAAGTGGCAGATGAATTTAAGAGTCTCTATGCAAGCTAATTTTTTACTCCTTTTTATCTCTTTTTATGTGTCATTTTTTCTAGTTCTTTCTAAAAAAAATGTCATCCTTTTATAAAAATAATTTAGTTTTAATACTTTTCTTTTACCTTTTAATAAAATAATTTTCAATTACATAAATATCTGAGAATTATTTTATAATCTTTAAAAATCTTTTTTTTATTCGAAATATCATATCAAATTAAAAAATATCACATACAATAGATATTAGGAGGTACCGACAGCTATAAAAAGAAGAGTCAATTGCAATGATTTGTCTTGTAGTAGTTGTTGAGAATTTCTGATGAAATTGAAAGTGTACATTTTGGTTGAGTTTTTGGCACTTAGTAAACATGTCCTACATTATCTCTATTTCTTATTTCGTTCATTCATTGCACGACCGACCATTTACTATTGATGAGATCAAAGATTTATCTTGAAATACTTCTACGCGTGCTTATTCATAATTTGCATATACCAAACATATAAAACGACTCTATTTGCTGATAAAGTAATTTCAATTTATTTTTTAATTTTTATATTTGATATTATTTATCTAATCCTTTTTCAGAAGTGCATGTGAAGAGAAGAAGGTAGATGCTCTTGTTAGGAAGTGCAAGAGGTTGAAGTTAGGGGCTATGTGGAAGGATAGAGGTAGACCGAAAAAGTATAGGAAGAGGTGATTAGACAGGATATGACGCAATTTCATATTACCGAGGATATAACCTTAGATTGAAAGGAATTGAGGTCGTGTATTAGGATAGAAGACTATAGTAGGCTTAGTAAGGGTAAAATGATGTTTTGCCTTGTGATATAATAGGATTGTAGGATTAATCGTATCATTATATATTGTGTTGTTATTGTTCGTTATTTATTTTGCTACTCGTATTGCATTTATCAGTTTCCAATTGTTTTCCACTATCGTTTTTTTTTGTCTCTAGTACTTTTTGCTTTTAGAGCTGATATATTTGCGTTGAGGATTTTCCGCAACTATCTTTCTGAGGTAGTGATAAGGTTCGCACATGTTTTTTCTCTCTAAATCCTTATTTATGAGATATCACCGAATAAATTGTTGTTGTTTGATGGACCAGACACATGGTAAGGATGGAAGGAATTCATAGTCAATTCCACGTTAGCCTGTGTCAACTTGACCAAAATACTAAAGAACTCTTGCTAATTTGAGGATTTGGTTTGGGTCCACTGTGCTTAATTTGGATAGTAGTGTTTCAAAATAATTCATTCGAAAAGTTGAAGATATCTGAAAAATCATTATTCTAGGACTAGCCAACTCCTAAATATTCAGAATTCCATCTTATAACCTTCAATAATCATGATTTTATCCTCAAAACGTGCGGAAGAGACGCATGAAATTAATTAAGATTAGATTAAGTGGCGTCAAACGGGCGGGTTGCATTAAAATTGAGAAATAGGTTAAAATAAAAATTGAGTTGGGTTATGATTTTCTCAAATTTATTTGGGCTCCAATAGGTTGGGCTCGAATGGGCTAAAATTCAGGTTGGGTCATCACCCATCTAATTTGAGTCGCTTAATCTCAACAATTTTAAAATAAATTATTTATGTTTTTTAATTAAAATATTATTATTTATATTTTATAATCACAATTTGAATTTCAACTCAAAAAGTAAAAATAAAAAGTTAGAAATAGATAGATAAATGTTAGAAATATAAAGTAGATAGAAAACATACATTATATGAATACAAGTAAAGAGTCTTAGAACATGTTGAAATTGAAATCAAAATGGCCTCAACTGAAGATTCCTTTAAAATGGGTTGTGAATGAACCTAATTAAAATTAGAAAAAAAATTACACGGGCTAATAACCCATAACTTTTGTGTACATTCTTTTTCGAAAAAACTATATTACAGAGCAAACATATACTATTATTTAGGATATTCAGCTATAGTTTAAAATTGTTACTGTTCATAACTATATTATCAATTTTACAGCAAAAAATTAATTATATATACACTTACCATATACATCAAGCAAATGTCCAATTATATTCTTTCTCTCTCTCTCTCTCTCTCTCTCTCTCTCTCTCTCTCTCTCTCTCTCTCTCTCTCTCTACTACTACTACTACTACTAATTTCAAATCAAATCAATTCTACTTTTATTTTTTACCTAAAATTGATTTCAGTTAACCAAAATTGATTTCAATTAAATTATCTTTTCATACTACAACAATCTGTTGTGGAAGGTTTCTAGCTTACTTATTGTCATTTGAATATTTTTTTCAATTTTTCTTGTATTTTATTGGTATTACTACAGTTATGTATGGAAAATATCCAATGTATTCAATTGTATTGTTCCTTGTTATATATTTGTATTCATGTGATTTTTCAATTGAAAGGTAAGTATCAAACACAATTTAACATTTCTAAAGCCCTCAAATAGTTAGACGTATGTATTTGCATCAATTTTAATTTTGTATTTTATATCTTATGTATGTATATTGAAAGATAATAATATGTAGTATATACTTTTGAATTAAATGATAAGTACTAAATACACTACATATAGGTGTACTTTTCAATGGTTAGAATTTTTGTATTTTCTTGTATTTGAAATTTAGTGTTAGATAATTATATCCATATACATTTTGCATTTAAATATACAATGAAACTTGATATATTTCACGAAAAAAAATTGAATATAACAACATGCTTCAATCAAATAAAAACGATTAAATCACACATAAATGGATATAACATGAGATCTTAATGCATTAGATATAAAAAAAATTTGACAACTTTTACTAATGAAAATGAAATACAATTTGCTTGACTAAAACGAAAATAATTAAATATAAGCAAATTTAGCTTTAAAATTGAAATTGTATAATAGTATTTACTATTGACAATTCAAAATGGGATAACCTAATTAATGTAATTTATTGTTACTATTTAAAAGAAAGTTGTCTACTTTCCTTAATAACATATACATAGTATATACTAATATTAAAATACTAAATTAATTGCCCGTATTTCTATATTTTTTTTTTCATATAACTTGTAGCTATTAAAGATAATTATAATAAATGTAACTAGAAAAATATCATAACTCATAAAATATAATAATTTCTATAAGTTTCTCTTCCTTTTAGCCCAAGTTTATCTAATTAAAATAACTCTTTTGACTATTTCTGCCACATCATATCTTCTTCTCCCTTTTTTTCTTTGTTTTTAGGCAACCTTCATCGCCCTTTTATTTTTCCCTTCTTCTTCTTCTTAGTGCATTACATTATTTTTATGTTCATTTGATTTTTTTCTTTTAATTTTCTTAACATAAAAAAATTTAACATTCAAATTTTTTGTTGCTCCTTTTTTAAAAGCTTTTTTCCTTTTTGTTCTTTCTTTCTTTTTTTCTTTTTTTTCCTGTTTTAGGTGGTGGGTGAATTAACATTATTTTTATTTGTCCATTTAACCTTTTTTATTCTAGACTTTTTAAACATAAAAACTTTAATATTTAAATTTTTTATTAATTTTTAAAGTCTTTTCCCCCTTTAAATCATTTTACGTGTTTTATGAAAAAAATGAATATTTATGTCATTTTATTATGTGACGCCCCAGGAGGGTACTCTTAGCGTGTCAAATACTTGAAGAACCATTGTTGTTTCCCCAAGAGAACCACCTGGCCTCATCGTAACATCTTACTCGATAGCGGAAGAATTTCTCAAGTACAAGTTATCAATAAAGAACTAAAGCTCCTATAAAATAACCTCAATTGACCAAGTTTTGAAAAAGGAATAAATAAGCAATACTCAACAGTTCTCTACTTGTAGCCAATGAAGCCTCTACATCTAAACATCAAGATGGTACCATGACAACCCATGACTACCCAACTCAGAGAATTAGAAATAACCAATAAAAGAAAAGAAAAGCTCCTCCGGATAGCAAGGACACCAACTCTAGAAACAAGGAAACTAAACTTCAACGGTGCGTCTGATAAAGTCCTCTATCACCTGTGTCTGCATCATTAACGATGCAGGCCCAAATGAGTATTAGTATATGAAATATACTGGTATATAAAATAGCTAAAAAAACAGATAAAGTTTATATTCAAATCAAATGACTCGACTCAAGACTCAACTCATTATCTCATAACTCAACTCAATTAAATGACATAAGTTTAAGTTTTGAAATCATGCTTTAAAATTAGACTCAATGCTTATGCAACTTAGCTCGAAAATCATGATATGCTCAATCAAGTTTTGCTTGGAAGTTTCTCTAACCATTTCCACCACCATGAATTCGGAGATGCACAATGAAACAGACGTTGTTGTCACGTCCGTCCTAAACTTGCCAAGGTAAAGGACGTCAATCTCTCCCTCTCTCTCGAATCCAAACAGAATGTCCATCTATTAGGACATGAGCCACCAGAGTAGCTGCACAACTATCCTACACTGGCAATGTAGTTTTGGGGTATTTCCTCTTACCCAACTTGGTGTTCAATACTCCTTCCTAGACTAAAACGTGCTCATGAAATTAAATTAACTTAAGCTCATCTCTTTGACTTATCTCAACCAAGTCAGCTTAGTTTTCAATAGCTCAACCCAATTATTCACAACTCAATAATTCAGGACCATCATTCATGCAATGCAACTCAAGATTTTAACTAACTCCATGAAAGACTCTAACTCATATGTTAGTTAAATCATAGAGAAATCATGCTTAACATATTTGACATAGTAAATGCTCATCTCATACATATACAAGTACTCCTCATGCTCAACTTACTCGACGCTCATCAAAACATACATCATTTCATCAAAATATTTTCTTCAAAATATAATTCTTTGGACTCAATAAAATACATATATATTAGCTCAAAATACTTTTTCACCAATGGATAAAAAAAGGTGATCATCTTTTTTCTCAATATATAAAGCTTTGATTTTTGAAATAATATTTTTCTGTAATGCTTGAAAACCCATTAATCCCAACACCAAACAATGTATAGAAAAGTCATGATCATCAACTTCATTAGGATTCATGGGTTAGCCTCAAAGCAGAATGACTAACCCAAAAACAAAATTAGATTATGCAAATAGTAACACATTGTTAGCCCTCATGGAAAATGCATCACTAACTTGAAAAATGGCATGAAGTAAAGAAAAAAAACCCTTTTGCAAAGGAATTAATAACTTAAAATAAATTGCACAAGCAATTTTTATCAAAAACAAACTTTGTGTCACGTCCCGAGCCTACACTCTGTACGTGGTCGGCACTCAGAAATCATTTCTAGTCCCAAGCGAACCACTTGATCTGGCTACTTACTCAGTGGAAGACTTAATCATAGTGGAAAGGCTTAAAATGAACAACATAAAACTACTAATCTTGTTTGAATAACTGAAAAGAGAAATAACTCAATAATGGAATCAATTTAATCAGAATTCAATCTTTACTAAAATAGTCTAAAAGGACTACTGGGACAGGCCCCAAGTAGCCAGAACTGAAATAAAGATTGAAATGAAATATCATCAACCAAAAAGGCCTCAGATTGAGAGGAGGCATTACCACTGTGTGGAAGCTATCAGGTTCTCAACGAAGCAGCTACTGAGGAACTCTGTCACGTGCTTCTGCATCATAAAATAATGCAGGTCCTAAGGACGTCAGTACGTGGAATGTACGATATGTAAGATGGTCAAAATAGTAACTCAGGATACATAACATTTCTCAAAAGGATATAAAAATAACTCATAATAAAGTAACAATAACAATAAATACTTCATATGCTGAAAATAACATGCTGAAAACTGGTAAGAAAAATATAATTTCTTAGCATGGGGAGTTTCTCGAATTGACAACTATCACTATGAGCTTCGTGGTGATACAACGTCTTGCCCACGCTACTAGAGTCATCCCGTACTTTGCCAAGGTAGGGGACGAAGGACTAGAGGAGTAGATCCATCCAAAAACTGGGTTATCTCAGTGGCTAATGAGGAAGGTACTGTGGTACAATCCTATCCTATGTTGGTTACTTAATTTATGAGTTTGAGTAATAAATTCTACTCGCCCCTATATTAGTGCTCAATACTACTCCCAAAAATACTTTTATAGCTCATACTTAAAGACTTGGAATTCTTAAAATCTGCTTTCTCGGTACTTAGCCCAACTTACTACTTAGCTTTCTCATCTAAGTTCTTTAACTTAACTGAAAACTAGTATCGACTCAAGTGATTCAAACACATGCTAGGTTCCTCAACTAATATGCAAGAATAAGTTCTAAAGATGTATTTCTTGAATCTATCTTAAAAAGGTACTCATACTAGTCTTTCTTTTCTTGAAATAATATCAAGATTTTTCAAGAAAACTCAGCAATAATAAATATTGTTCATCAATGAATATAAACTGGATCAAAATACTTTAATTTCACAATATAAAAACCAAGATCATAACATTCATCAAGATATCTATGGAATTTACCATGAAAATTAACATGCTTTTCAAAGTTTACAGGAATTTAATCTCAACTTCAAATACTTGAAAGTTCATGGGTGAAAACTAACTTTTATTCTTAGAGATATTCTTGAAATAATAGTTTCAAGGTGACCTTACATACCTTAGAAAGAACGCTTGGTGAATTGGAGGAATTTTCTTGAAGAATTGGAGAGAAAGCCTTGACTTTTTTTATTCTTGAACTTTTCTTGGAGGCGTTTCTGGACGAATGAATGTGAAAGAAAATATTTTTGGACCTTAATACCACTTAAAAACGTCTAATTTAGGATTATGGGGTGTGGAGAAGGTTGAAACTACCCCTCCCTATCAAAAGAAAGAAATCACTTCCATCTGCACTAGTGCGCGCACTAGTGTATTATTTTACTTTTTCGCGAATTTTCCAGTTCTGTTGAATTTTTGAAAAAATTAAAGTATGATTCCGCGTCCCTAGCGCGTCGGAAGGAGTGCAAAAACCTCATTATTTTTTATTTTTTTGGAAAAATTAATTCACATTTTTTCACGTTAAGGTCAAGTCGAGACCATTTTCCAACTCAGTTTTTCGCACTGATTGAAAATCTGATCTCGAATTTGTAATCGGAGCATGGGAAGAGGCGTTACGCGCAAGGTCAATTCTAGGGGTATTTTGTTCTATTCACTGGGTGTTACAATATCTCCCCCTTGGGATCATTAGTCCTTGAATGATAACGGTATAAAGAATTTAGCTCAAGACAACAAGATTACCACACTTTAACTAAGATAAGTATGTAAGTTTACCTTCAAGGTCCTCATTTTGGCTAACGAACAAGTGTGGATACTTGGCCTTCATGTCTTTTTCTGCTTCTCATGTGGCTTCTTCCACGAATTGGTTTCTCCACAACACTTTCACCGATGCTATCTCTTTGGTCCTCAACTTGCGAACTTGTCGGTCTAATATTTGTACTGGGATCTCTTCATATAATAAGTTATCTTTAATCCCCACACTTTCAATCGAGACAACTAGAGAGGGATCTCCCAAGCACTTCTTAAGCATTAAAATGTGAAATATTAGGTGTATGACACTTAAATTCTGTCGGTAACTCTAACTTGTAAGCAACGCTACCCACTCTTCTCAGGATCTGATAAGGCCCAATATATCGTGGGCTAATCTTTCCCTTCTTCCCGAATCTCATAACTCGCTTCATTGGAGATACCTTCAAGTACACCCAATCGCCTACCTCAAACTCTAATTCTCTTTTTCTAATATCCGTGTAAGATTTTTGTCTGCTCTGAGCTGTCTTGAGCCTTTCCTGGAAAACCTTCACTTTTTCCATAGCCTGATGAACTAAATCAGGTCTTATCAATCCTGCCTCACTAACTTCAAACCACCCTATGGGTGATCTATACCTCTTCCCATAAAGAGCCTAATATGGTGCGATCTGTATGCTGGCCTGAAAGCTATTATTATAAGAGAACTCAATCAAAGGTAAATGATCACCCCAATTACCTTTAAAGTCTATCGCATGCCCTCGACATATCTTCAAAGGTCTGTATAGTCCGTTGTGCTTGCCCGTCTGTTTGTGGATGGAAAGTTGTGCTAAGATTCACCTTCTTACTAAGGCCCTTCTGAAAGGACTTCTAAAATTGTGCTGTAAACTGAGCTCCTCTATCTGAAATGATGGATATAGGGACCCCAGGCATCCTAACAATCTCTTTAAGATAGAGTTTGGCATAATCCTTAGCTGTATCAGTCGTCTTGATAGGTAGAAAGTAAGTTGATTTGGTCATTCTATCTACTATGACCCATATTGAACCATGTTGTCTACGGGATCGAGGTAAGCCTGTTACGAAGTCTATATTAATCATCTCCCATTTCCATTCCGGAATTTCTATGTTATGGGCTACACCATAAGGCCTCTGGTGTTCGACCTTAACTTGCTCTCAATTCGGGCATCTAGACACAAATTCTGCAATGTACTTCTTCATACCACCCCACCAATAAACTTCTTGCAAATCTCTATACATCTTTGTTGCACCAGGGTGGATAGAGTATCTAGAATTATGAGCCTCAACCAAGATCCTAGCTCTTAGGCCGTCAACATTTGACATATACAATCTGCCTTAGTATCTCAGGACACCATCTCGTCCTTTTAAGAATACTAATACTTTCTGCTTCTGAACATCTTCTTTCAATTGGAGAAGGATGGGATCCCTGGCTTGCTTTTCTTTCACTTCTACCACCAAGGATGACTTCGATCCATTTCTGACAATGGGGACCTTCGTCATAATCTTCAACCCATACCCCAAAATTGGCTAGTCTGTGAATTTCCTTAGCTAACTCTTTCTTTTCATCCTCGACGTAAGTTGTGATCCCCATGGTCACCTTGATAAGAGCATCAGCAACTATTAGCTTTACCTGGATGATAGAGGATACTCATATCATAGTCTTTCAGCATCTCCAACCATCTCCTTTGTCTCAAATTTAGCTCCTTCTAGCCAAATATATACTGCAAGCTCTTGTGGTCCGTGAATACATCCACATGTCCACCATATAGATAATGTCTCCAGATCTTCAGAGCAAACACCACCGCAGCAAGCTCAAGATCATGAATTGGGTAATTCCTTTCATGAATCTTAAGTTGTCTGGAGGCATATGCTATCACCTTGCATCTCTGCATTAATACACAGCCCAAGCCAACTCTGGAAGCATCACAATATACTACGAAATCATCAACTCCATTTGGTAGGGATAAGACTAGGCTTGTGATCAGCCTAGTCTTCAACTCTTGCAAACTCTTCTCACAAGCTTCTGACCATTCGAACTTCATTTTCTTCTAAGTCAGCTTAGTTAAGAGAGCTGAGATAGAATAAAACCCCTCTACAAACCATCTGTAGTACCCTGCCAAGCCCAAGAAACTCCTTATCTCGGTGGGAGTTGTGGATCTTGGCCAATTCTTTACTGCCTCAATCTTTTGGAAATCAACTTGGATACTCTCACCAGACAAAATGTGCTCTAGAAACGCCACAGATGCCAGCCAGAACTCACATTTGGAAAATTTAGCATATAGCTGCTGATCCTTAAGGGTCTGAAGGGTAACTCTAAGATGTTTGGCATGTTTTTCCTTATTACGGGAGTCGATCAGGATATCATCTATGAACATAATGACGAACATATCTAGGTACGGCCTCAACACCCTGTTCATAAGATCCATGAAAGCTGCTGATGCATTTGTCAGTTTGAAGGACATGACCAAAAACTCATAATGACCATAGGGGGTTCTGAAACTTGTCTTAGGAATGTCTCTCTCTCTAACTTTAAGCTGATGATACTTAGATCTGAGGTCTATCTTGGAAAAACAGGTAGCACCCAGAAGTTGGTCGAATAAGTCATCGTTTCTGGGAAAACGATACTTGTTCTTAATGGTGACCTTGCTCAGCTGAGGGTAATCTATGCACATCCGTAGAGAACCGTCCTTTTTAGCACGAAAAGAACTGGAGCACCCCAAGGTGAGACGCTTAGTCTAATGAAACCCTTATCTAAAATATCTTTCAGCTGCAACTTTAACTCTTTTAGCTCCGAAGGAGCTATACGGTATAGAGGAATAAATATAGGCTATGTATCTGGAAGAGTGTCTATCCCAAAGTCTATCTCCCTATCAGGATGGACTCCGGGAAGATTCTCAGGAAACACTTTTGGGAACTCATTCACAACGGGGACTGTTATGCCAAAAAATTGCTTTTTATTTGAAAAAAAAAGAAATTCAAAAAATCAAAAATCGATTTCAACTTAATTAATTTAAGTGAAACCAATTCTCAAAATTCGAAAGGAAAAGTAGAGTCGCCACCTAATTTTACGGATAATTAGGAAACCAATAAGATATTTAAAAAGATCTAACAGAAAAATCTTTTTAAATGCAAAGAAATGAGTTCCGGTTCATATTTCCACTTTGAGAAGGTTTTACGCACCCGAAATGGTCGCTAAATGCAGTTATCCGACGATTAGGTGATTTGACTAACTTTGACTTGAAAAGATTGATTACTTTAAAGATTTTTTGGCTCGACTTTGAAAACTTTTAATTAGACTCGACTAAACTAAAAACATTCGACTAAACTTGAAAATTTTGAGAATTTAATTAAAATGACAAAATTACATTTTTATTTTTTATCCTTTTTTTTAAGCAAATACCTTTTCAAAATAAAAACAAAATTAAATACCAATAACAGAAATAATTTAACATGGCTGAGGATTTAATTAGATTGAAACCAATAGCATAATGTTAGCATTCAAATAAATAAAGATACATAACTAAAATAATATAGGAAGAGGTTGAAGCGGGCCTTTATCCCTTTTTGACTTTGTTGCAACTTTAAGGCAATTTCCTCACTTCTCGAGATCTGTCTAAGCTTCTTTCTCCTGATCATCGGGTTGACTCAAAGAAAAGAGAGTTTGGGTCTACGTGACTCAGGGGATGCCAAATGAAGGTCCAAGATAAATCCGGATCATAGTTCATGCAAGAAAATAAAATAAGGATTAGTGAAATATTCATGAATGCGTCTAAGCGGGTGTTTACAGAGACATAAGAACAAGTCAAGTTAAAAGAAAAACAACCAACGAAAATACATTATGCTTATATGGGATGTAATAAACAAGGAGGGAGTACTTTCATGAAAGCAGGGATAAGCAACAAAGAAATTGCAGAAAAAGAATCACATATGAGAACAGCTAAAAGAACACATTTTAGTAGTGTGTGCTCAAAAATAAAATGCTACTGGACAGCAGCCAGGAAACAGAGACAACAATAGTTAGAAAACAACAGACAACCAAGAAACACAGACAACAAGAAGCGCATACAGCAGGGAGGCAACTATAATGCACACTATCGATGTATTAATCAGACTATATTCGTATGTTAACCTAATTGTGAATTAAAGATGAGAAAACAAAACTCAAGTAGCAAGCTGTAACGTATTGAAGCCTCAAGCGATATTGGGCCAAAATGAGTTAATGGAAATCACAGGTTGTGTTCCATCTAAAGCTTCAACCAGATTCAAACAGATTAATATATCAGCAGCAATGGCAGATAGCAGCTGGAGGATCAGGTAGTTGCTCAATTAATTGTATAATTCCAAGCCAACACAACCAGATATCATACAACGTCATATTCAAATCACTGCTTAGAAGGAATTGTTTATACTGAGCCAGAAACAGAGAAGATAACATAACCAAACTAGATTAGTTTACAGTTCGAACATATCTATGTTATAACTCAAACAGACTCATACTAGAAACTTGACTTTTGAAGCAAACATAATGAAAACAAAAAAAAACCAGCTCTTATGTTATCAGGTGAAGTATACTCTAGTTCACATATGAGGACATGGATGAAAGAGTCACAGCTA
>JAABOM020060140.1:0-12142 GCA_011800125.2 Solanum clarkiae
GAAAAGTCATCCAAAGTTATATACAAATCACTACCCCCTTTTTTGTATTTCCTTAATTTATTTCCTTAATTGAATTTTAGATATTTGAGCTAGAGTTGACAAACAAACAAAATCAGCAATATACTTTATTAGTATCATATAGAAATTCTCTTGAGCCACCCACCATATATATTTATACATTGTTGTGGGCTAAGCTAAAAAATACTATTTCAATGATGGTCTTCTATGGATTCACCTACATAAGCTGTGGCTAAAGTTGCAAAAATAAGAGCTTGAATACCACTTGTAAATAATCCAAGGGTTCCTGTACTACCCCTTGTTAGTCCCGAGGGACGGATGAGGCTAGGTTAGCCGAAAGATGGTTATCAGTTCAATGGAAAGAGAGGAATTAGAACCCTCGGTAAATAAAAGCCTACATAGCAGTTCCAATGCTACGGCTTGAACCACTCGGCCATCTCTCCTACACAATGATTATGACCCCAAAACCGAGTGAATAGCGAGTCAGTCATAATCCATATTTCATTATTGGATAGGTATGACCAATCCATTTTAACTGAAAATTTTTCATCAAAGTCAAAGCAAAGAACCATTTTTCTTTCCTTCGAGGCTCTAGGATAAAGATACAATTTTTATGAAAAATTATTTTAAAAAATGCAGTTGATGTTTGCAAAAACAATGTTCCGTTCTTTTTCTGATATTTTTCAATGTCTAAGTGACTTTTGGATACAAATCGCGAGAATGTGTATTTGTTCTCAAATCTGTCATTGAGAGGAAAAGGATTAAATTCTTTTAAGAAATAAAATTTTTGATCGGAATACGAATCAAACTTACCATCACACAAAGAAAATATTTTGTTGCTAATGAACAAGATATTGAGAAATTATCCATACGTAAAATCTGAATTATTGATACGGGCCTTTTCCACAGAAAAGGGGAATCTTGTGTTCCAATAGAAGCAGAAGTGATGTGGATTATTCAAGAATCGAAGTCGATTTGCTTTATAAAAAGAAGATATCAATGAACTTCTATGAAATGGTTTCACAACACCGATGATTTCTTTTAGTGTATTTTATGGAGTTTTCATAAATATAACTTCTAAGCATAAATAATGATTTAAGGAAGAGTCTTGATGATATGTAGAGACTTTTGAAGTATGAGTTTTTTTTAAGAAACCACTTGACATTTTAATGAGTTTTGATTGAATTGAGCATTGAGTCTAAATGATGCTTTGAGTATACATTGATGATGATTTAAATATATTTTTTGATAATACATTCATTGATGGATGATAGTGATAGTTGAGATGACTCTTGAAAAGGATCGATTTGATTGATCAGTCGTGCATGTTTTAGTCTTGGGAGTATTATTGAGCACCGAGTTGGGTAATTGAGGAACACCCCAGAACTACGTGTGCCAGTGTAGGATAAAGGTACAACACGTTCTGGCGACTCTTGTCCCAAAAGTTTAACATTCTCTTTTGTTTGAGAGAAAGAGGGAGAGACAGAGATTGTACGTCCTCTACCATGGCAAGTTTAGGAACTGCATGGCAACAACGTCATCTTCGTTGTTCCTCACCATAACTTATAGCAGGGTAGATAGATGTCGGTTAAGAGAAACTCCCAAGCAACATCTATTGATCATGAGATTTCTAACGGAGTTATTCTTTTCTTTTCAAATGTATATTCTGAAAAGCATGATTTACTTTAAACTTGCATGTTTCACTGAGTTTAGATGAGTTGAGCCTTTTGAGTTGAGTTGATGTTATTGCCATATTATTCTACTTGTTTTGGTTTCATTCAGTTATTTTACATACTGTACATTCCACGTACTGATGTCACTCTGTTGCTGCATCATTTTATGATGCAAATGCACGGGATAGAGATTATCCACAGGCATTTCGTTGAGGATCTTTGGATGTCTAGTGGATTGGTGAGTCTCTCTTACTTCGGAGGATTTATATGACACTTTCATCTTACTTTAGAGTTAGAGTTGCTTAGAATTTATTTTGATTAAGGTAGTCATGGATCTGTCATTGGAACCACCTATTAGTGATAGAGGCTTCATAGACTTGAGTCAAAATGTTGATTGATAAGGCTGTGAACTAGTTCTTTCTACTAGCCTTTTTATTCATGATATTATTTTGAGACTAGATGATGATGTGCCCATTTACTTCCATTTTATCTTCCGCTGATTTTTAGAGTTTATGGAAAGAATGAATGTGATAACGCCAAGTGGTTTGTTTAGGGACTAGCAATAGTCTCTAAGTACCGATTTCATCTAGAGTACCCTCCCAGGGCGTGAAAAATTTGATATCAGAGCACGAGTTCAAGCATTCTAGGGAGTCAATGAAGCCGTGTCTAGTAGAGTTATTATTATTGGTGTAAAGAACTCCACATCCATTATAGGGAGGCTATAGGACATTAGGGATTTGTCTCATTTCTGTCATATTCTAAATCGTGTAATAGGGTCAAACTCTGTGGAAGTTCTTTTCAAAATCGTGCTTTACCCGTTGCAGACCATGCCTTCTAAACGCACCGTGGACTTGAGGAATATCATTAGCACCGAGAAGCTTGAGCTTACTACTCAGCTTGTTGTGCATGATCGATAGGTAGAAGAGGACAAGGAGAGTGAGATGGAAGAAACTTAGGGCAAGGAGGGAAATAGATTACCCTTTCTGCAAAGACCTTGGTTATATGCCACCATAAGTGAGTACACCCACGTCCGGCAGTTGATATAATTTAAGGCCGAGGAGAGACAAGCCTTTCAAGGTTCGTAATCTTCCACCCCGAGGGAGAGTGACTCCGACATAAAGGGAAGCCACCATGTGGAAGGTGTGGAAAACTTCATTTAGGACAGTGTCGATTGGGCACAGACGAATGCTTCAAATATGGCCAAGCGGGTCACTTTTGGAGGGATTGTCCAAGGTGAGTCAACAAATCTCAACTCACTAGATCTACACTACCAATTAGAGAAAATCAGGGAGATGCTACTCCTAGCACGAGCGAGGCCATAGACCAGTTGTGTGCCGCAGTAGTCGCCTAGCTCAGCGAAACACTCCGGGATGTTGTGACAGGTATAAGTTGAGTCTTTACTTGCTTTTGATGCTATCCATAAGAGAAAAGCTTACGTTTCGAAGAAGTTTAATGTTGCCAACTAAGAGTGAGATTTGAGGTCTTGCAAAACCATAAGTAGAGTTGTTACTCCTGAGCTAGAAAGATGACGAGAGAGAGGAGAAGACTGGGTAGTAAGAGTGGTGATTGATTGAGGCTTATAGTTAGAGTTATGTATCCATTAGATAAGAAATGACGTGCTGAGTCGATTGCCACAAGTTTGATGAAGGAGTTGTAAGTACCCAGTAGTTATCATGCTGAGGTATATAGAAAGTGTTATTGTTAGAATGTAAAAAAGCGTGTTCAAACCAGAAGAAACTTATGTTGTAGTATCGTAGTATTTATACTATTGAGGGTGAAGTGCAGATGTCGAAAAGGGGAAAAAGAGTGTTTTCAATGTGATAGATCTAAATTAGTCTTATGATTTTTAATTGAAAGTTCATGAGACTCGTCTGGTTATGAGCTTAGTAAGATAAGGAGATATGATTGAATAGGTGAGTGGTACTGAGTTAAGAGGAAGGGATGCATTGATTGAGTACTCGCTATGAGATTTTAGTGGGATTATATTCCCTAAATATTTATCTAGCAGTTGTAAGTTAGTGTTAAAGAGATGTGTGATAGATGCACATGTTAGTGCTAGACCCTAAGCTTGAATTTTGAGGAGCAGTACGAAAGAGGAGATAGTATCATGAGAGTGATAGTCTTAGTTGGAAATTTTCTCTAAGAGGCGTGCCATAGTGTATGAAGATGCTAAATTATGAGGAAAGTGATGCTATGGGCAGGGTACAAGTGCCCCTTAGAAGATGAGTGAGACGAGAATAACTCAATAGATACGAAGAGGCTTGAGATATGTATCCGAGATTGTGTAAGGATATGTGAAGCTCTAAGTTATGATGGCTATAGGAATCTAGATAGTATATTTGAGATGTCGATGTGGAGTAGGCTGATATAAGTAATCTTTGTCTTCATAAGTAGCTAAGTCGTTTAGGGCTTATGTATAGATGATGATGAGTTTTCATGATAGTCTAAGTCTTGTATAAATGAGTTTATGCAAGGGGCAGCATAAGAGTTGGAAGTCTGTAGGCAAAAAGAGGAGTGTAGGTTGTAAGAGTTGAGGGAAGTAGTTCTGTACATCATAAGAATAGCAAATATAGAGAGATTTCTATAGAGACAGGAAGGAGCTAAAAATGATATCGTTGAAAGGAGTCTGTATGGCTAGTTATATGTATACGGCTATAGCATAACAGAAGAGTTCAAGATATTCTTATGAGTAGTGATTCCTTGACCAAGTAGAGGTACATGTTTACAGCCTAGTAGAGGAAAATGATTTCTAAATTTAGAGAGAGGACCTTGTGAGCTAAGGGGAAGATGAGGGATTATTAACCCAGAATGAGTCTTGAATTTGATATTGAAGAGTTGATCAGGATGAGACGTTGATGTTTTCAGGTTCTTACATCCCTTAGAGTTTAGTTGAAGAGATGTTTTATTCCTGTCTTACGTATGAGCACCATGCCTCTGGACAGAACACATACACCCGACGTGGATTCATGTTCATGATGAGTCCCGAGGACGAGCAGTGACAGTTGTATTCCCTCTCACGGAAGTCTCAGAATTCCCAACCTTTTTGTCATATGAGATATAACTTGAGTTTCACAACATATTCAATTCCATAAATTCGCGATGGGTCCCAAAAGGGCAAATAAGGTTGTATCACATTATGAATGCTCTCAGATTGAATTCTTTGAATGTATTATGCTCATGATCTTTCACCCCAAATATTTTCAATAATCCTTCCTTCGAGCCTTGACAGCAATGTTGATAACAATAGATGAGTTATTGATCGAATGAGATATGACTTGAGCTTTACACTGCGTATAGTTCTGTGAACTCAGAATGAGTCTTTTAAGATGAGAGATTGTAATCTATGAATGATCTCAGATAAGAGTTTCTGATTGAGTTGTGCTAATGATCTTTCATTCCAAGCTCTTTGAGTAATCTAGCTTTCCAATCTTGATAAAAATATTGACGATAGTAGATGAGTTATAGGTGATGGGAGAGAAGGACTGCTCCTGAATTATGATAGTGGAGTTGAGTTTCTATCTTCAAGTTGATGTCCCTTTTGAGCCTCTGTATACTTGAGTATGCGAGTCCTTGATAGTATTAGTGCCTAATAATGATGTTAGAGATGGAGTTTAGACTTTAGATATTGTGTTTAAAGTCTATTCTAAGGATGAGTATTCAAGTATTTGAGTTCTTAATGACATTCATGCTTATTTTGCATGGAGAGATAGTAGTTGAGGTTTCGGAAAGAGGGGAAAATAATGAGTTCCTTCATGTTCAAATTGTGATGTTGATGGTAGTAGACTGAGAGTGAGGGTAGTTGAGGAGGAGCGAATGTATCCTTATTGTGGCATTGGTGTTAACCTTGTGTCATGTAGGGATAGAGACCCTATGATGTGCGACAAATAGTTAAGAGTATGTTGGTGTGACTTTGAGTGAGAGCTCATGGAATGATAGAGGTAGAAGTGACAAGTAGGCTTGAAAGTTTTATGACATAGTTGAAATGGTTGGAGTGACAGGCTTGAATAGGTGGATGTCACAATATGAGTGATTGAAGAAGGCTATCAATGACTTTGAGTGAGGGTTTCAGGTACATGCTTTAGAGTATTGAGAAGGAGTAGCAATTCTCAAAGTGAAATATCCCTGAGGAGGTATAGAGTTGCGGTGAGAGTTAGCTTTATAGGAGTATGATCATCTTAGGAATAGCATCGTGAGGCTTAGAACCAGGCTTGAACAGAATAAGAAGACGTGATTAGGTAGAGGTGTGAGTAAGAGGCAATAATCCTTAAAATTTTGTAGGCATAGTTCCATGAAAAGGAGTAGAGTTGAGATGAGTGCTAAGTTTAAGAGTTATTTACGGAGTATTATGTATCTCGATGGTCCTATTCTCAATTAGAGTTGATGACTTCCTTTCTGAGTTTGAAAGACTAATTTTCAAGGTGTTCAAATGATTCGAATTGATTGAGTTTCAAAGTTTTATTCGTTCCTGGCGATGAGAATATTGAAGGTAACGTTCCTACAATTAACTTGGTTGATGCTTCCATTCTTGAATCGATGTGTCTATTCTTGAGTCTAAGTAGAGTCTAAAGAGATTGATGAAGAGTCTAGGGTTTGAGTTGACAAGGGATGTAATGAGATGAGTCTTGAGTCCAATCGTGCTTTCCTTCCACGTCTACTCATCACTCAAGGACGAATGATCCCAAAGGAGAGATTATGTAATACCCCGAGAAATTATCGAAATGCCCCTAGAATGGTATCGAGCACATAACGCATCTTCGCAAGCTCCAATGGAAAATTCAAGAGTGAATTTGCAATCAACATAAAAAATTGAGTGGAAAATGATCTCGGCCCAATTTTAGAGCAATCGGATCGAAAAATAATTTTTCGTAATTAATTTTGGGACAGTGTTGATCGCGCCCCATGCACGACACATACTCACACTTGTTTTATTTTGGAAATTTCGACGGGAATTGAAAACTCATTCAGAAAATTTTTGGAGGTAAATACTCTGGTCCGGGCCCGAGGCGAGTTGCGGACCTATGTAATTTTTGGGATGATTTTTCTTTTATTTTTGGAAGTATAAATTTGTCATTCTCCAACTCCTCCTAAATCTAAAAAATCGTATATATCAATCGCTTATCTTCAGAATAAGGATTTTAAAACTCATTCTTTACCTAGTTTGAAAGTGAGGGTTCTTGAGGGAGAAAGAAGACAACGTTGGGGATTTCAAGATTCGAGATCAAATTCTTTGAAGAGGATTAATATTTCTTCATCCCAGGTATGTAAGTCTAAACTAAAAGCATGAGATTGTTCTCCCATATGCCCTATAGATGGTCATAGATGAGTTGAGAACACATGAGTCTCCACACATGATTCTTGAAGTATTATCTTGAGTAAATTCTTGAATTAAGTTCTATTGTGTTAATGGATTTCCAGTATACAATAATATCTTGAGGATGTTCTTGAAGTTGAGTAATTGTTTGAATGTATGTTCATGTCTTCACTCACATGAATCCTAATTGAGGATATGGTTGCTTTTATGCATTATTTTGAAAGTTGCGATTTAATGGTCATACTGAGCACGTTAAACACCGATGATTTCTTTTAGTGTATTTTCATGAATATAACTTTTGAGCATGAATAATGATTTTAGGAAGAGTCTTGATGATATGTAGAGACTTTTGAAGTACGAGTTTTTCTAAGAAACCACTTGACATTTTAATGATATTTGATTGAATTGAGCATTGAGTCTAAATGATGCTTTGTGTACATATTGATGATGATGTAAATATATTTTCTCATAATACATTCATTGATGGATGATGGTGATAGTTGAGATGAGTCCTAAAGAGGATTGATTTAATTGATGAGACATGCATGTTTTAGTCTTGGGAGTATTATTGAGAACCGAGTTGGGTGATCGAAGAACACCCCAGAACTACGTGTTTCAGCATAGGATAGTCATGCATCACGTTCTGGCGACTCTTGTCCCAAACGTTGGACATTCTCTTTGAATGAGAGAGAGAGAGAGAGAGAGAGTATGTCCTCTACCATGGCAAGTTTAGGACGGGCGTGGCAACGACTTCATCTTTGTTGTACCTCACCATAACTTATAGCAGGGTGAATAGATTTTGGTTAAGAGAAACTCGCAAGTAACATTGATTGAGCATGAGATTTCTAATGGAGTCATTCTTTTCTTTTCAAATGTACATTCTGAAAAGCATGATTTACTTTAAACTTCATGTTTCACTGAGTTGAGATGGGTTGAACCTATTAAGTTGAGTTGATATTATTGCCATATTATTCTACTTGTTTCGGTTTCATTCAGCTATTTAACATACGTCACTTGTTGTTGCATCATTTTATGATGCAGATACATGTGATAGAGATCATCAGCAGGCGTTTCGTTGAGGATCTTTGGATGTCCAGTGTATTGGTGAGTCTCCTTACTTCGGAGGATTCACATGACACTTTCATCTTACTTTAAAGTTAGAGTTGCTTCGCATTTATTTTGATTAAGGTAGCCACAGGTCTGTCATTGACACCACTTATTAGTGATAGAGGCTTCATGGACTAAAGTTAGATTATTGATTGATAAGACTGTGAGTTAGTTCTTTTCTACTAGCCGTTTTTATTCATGATACTATTTTGAGACTAGATGATGATGTGCCCATTTTTACTTCCTTTTTATCTTTCACTGATTTGTAAAGTTTATGGAATGAATGAATGTGATGAAGCCAAGTGGTTCTCTTGGGGACTAGCAACAGTTTCTGAGTGTTGGTTACGTCTACGGTACTCTTCCGAAGTGTGACACGACTATTCAGAGGAATTTCTTTTTTCAAAAATTTTCTTGAACCAAGGAAATTAAATGCAGAATTGCGGATATAATATTTCGAAAGTGTTTTCCAAGTAATTTCATAAGTAATATTTTTCTGCTCAATTATGTAAAGTAAAAAAAAAAAAAAAACCCAAGTAGATATACTAAACCTCATGATTTTAAATAATTGCATGAAAATCCGTAGGAATCACCCACCTATGAAAATAATTTTCATGTAAAATGTCCATTTAAATAAAACTTTTCTAGTAGTGATAATTCATTATTTTGCCACCTCAACAGCAAGTTTATTGCATCCTCACTATTATTTTGTTGATGGTAGAAAAAATTCAAATGGTACAATGAGGTCCTACTACAAGTATTTTAGTGGTACACTTTGTGTTAAAATATTTTAGTGAATAATGTCAGCTTTAGATGTTTGTCGATGGATTCTACTTTAAAATTCACACAATCAATCAACATTACCTTCTTTGCAGATGTATGTTTAATAAAATTAAATAAATTTTCCATTTGATGAATACTAAATCTAGTTTTTTTCGGGGTAAATTAAACAACTTAATTACTTTTGCACACCTATCAATGCTCTTATGGTGTTAAAATTCATTTAAATATGATTAATTTAATCAAATCTCTCAAAATTTAAAGAAGAAATTGTAGGAGTTTCTTATGTGGTGTCAATTTATGCAGAGCAAAGTGAGATTGAGCAAACTAAATGTATCAAATTATGCTAAGCCTTCACGAGTTTAAGCATGATTACATTTTCCACCCCAACAACATCGCTTGTTACCCCTATGCGCCTAATTCTCGGATAGACTTCCTCTCTATTTTCTGAAGTTCTTACTTGAATTAAAGACTCATGATATATGTTAGAATTATTGTCTAAAATTTAATTGAACAAAGTAAATTTTTAATCACGACTTAGATTATAAACATGTTCTGACTAGTTTAAAGAATAATTTATTTCATCTTTTTGCTCTCTCTTCGCATCAAAATTTGACAACACCAAAAATTATGGCTACAGAATAGATCATGATTAAGGTCTTGTTTTAGTGAATTAAATTTTACGTATTAATTTTAAATTGTGTGGTGTGTCATCGATTCAACTTATCCGAACTTTTAAAAAATAGAAAGATAAAAAAATAGAGAGGAACAGAATTCATTATTCTTGCTGGGAAGTTTGATAATAATAATTTTGCTATAATTGGTTAAATTATACAAATAGTATGAATCTTAACATTATCATATCGTAAATGAAACTCGTAAAGAGAAAAAAAGGAAAAACTAAAGAGATAAAAGTGTATGTTTGGAATGAAGAAAAAAATATTTTTTGAAAAATATTTTCTAATTTTCTCATGTTTGACTGGACTAAATATTTTAAAAAATATCTTCCAAATTAGTTCATTTTCCTCAAATTCAAGAAAAATGACTTCTTTTCAAAAATTAAAATTTAACATTTTTATTTTTTTCTCTCACCCATTGTCCCCCATCTCCCCACCCGAACTACCCTCCACCCCAAGAAAATTTTAAATTTATTTTTGAAAAATATTTAAATTTTTGAAAATTTTAATTTGCTTGTTTATCCCATCCATACTATACTTCACCCAAGAAACAACAACAATAACATATTCAGTAAAATTTCACAAGTGGGGTCTGGGGAGGGCAGAGTGTATGCAGACCTTACCACTACCATAGAAGTAGAGAGGTTATTTCCTGTGAACCCTCGTCTCAAAACCCATAAGTAGAAAAAAAAAACTAGATATGACTATACTCCACCCAACACACACAAAAAAATAAATTAAAAAAAATTCAAATTTAAAAAATTTTAATTTTTTAATCCACCCGAGCCCACTACCCCCAGCCTCCCCCCCAAAAAAAAAAAATTAAAAATTTATTTTTAGAAAATTTTCAAATTTTTACTCCACCCCACCTCTAGCCCCCCACCAGGCATTATCTGAAAATGAGGTTGTTCTCTTTGGGTATGCATCGTATTTCAAACTATAAAATATTTTCATGTCCGAAACTACTTTTTTTAAGAGATGTTTTCTACTCTCTAACTAAAAATAAAAGATATTTTTTAAAAAATATATTTTCATTCTCTAAACAAATAATAAAAAATATTTTCCAAAATTTTTCACTCACCAACCAAACAAGAAAAAATGAGTTAGAGCCCATTTGACTTAACTGAAAAAAATAGCTTTTAAAAAGTACTTTAGAAGCACTTTTTAAAGTGTTGAATTTATTTGAAAAATAAGCAATTATTTGTTTAGATAAAAGTGTCGTAGCTGAAAAAAATTGTTGTTGTCTTGGCACATAAGTGCTGTTAAGCACCTTTGTAATTAAAAATATCTAAAATATCTTTCAAGCCGTTAACATTATAAAACTGATTACTTTAAGATTTTTCTATCTAAAAAAATAAAATAAAGTAAAATAAATTCATATTTTAATTCAGTATCAATATAAACTTATTATTTAAGTAAATTTTATATAAACAAGTTAATGATGAAATTTTTGCAGTCCCCAATATTTTAAACAAGAAGAAAAGTTGGATTAGTAACAATTTTGCAGTAAAAACTAATGAAAAAATAAAAGAAATAGTAAAACTTATATTAATGGTAGCGGAGAAGAGAACCCAAGTTTTGTCAAGAGAGAGCGCGGCGAGAAGAGTGTTGGTTGTGGTTTAAATTAAAATAATGAGAAGAGAGAATAGTTAGGGCTAATTTAATTAAGGATAATTTTGGAAGTATGAAAAAATATTTAGGGTAAAAAGGTAATTATTTTTGTCAAACTACAACAACTTTTAAGCTAAAAAATAAAATTTGGGGGTGTTGCTTTTAACTTTTAACTTATTTTAAGCAAATTTTAACTTTTTTTAAGTTATTTTAAAAATTATCAAACACTTTTATAAGCTAAAAAGAATTTAAAAGTAGATTTGACCAGTTTTTAAATTAAGTCAAAAGGCCTCTTAGAAATCAACTTATTTTCTAAGGAAATATTTTATATGAAACCATTTTTCATGAAAAATATCTTTTCCCATACCAAACACAACCAATAATTGAGATGATATTTAAAGGCTCAAAAGTAGAAAAAGAAAGTACAGTAAAGTGAAAATCATCCAAATTTTGTATATACGTGCACGACGGTTATATGACTCAACCTGAGTCATCAACAATTATCTGTATGATCTTCTTTTCCCCCCATTTCTTTTATTCTAGTATGCGTTGTAGCTTCTTGGACTAATTAAAAACATTATTATTTGCTTAATAATTGAATGATAAGAAGCATTCAAGATGAGATTAACTGACAGCATATGTTTAGTCAACCAAATTTTTTAATACATATATATGGGAAAGTCCACGTATGTGTATCGTTAGCAACAACTTATTAAAGTAGAATTAATTTAATCCAAATTTTGGAATGGTACAAACAAAACTTTGACATAAAACTGGATACTAATCCTAATCTTTGATTTTCTACGGTCGTGCTGAGTAGGGGTGTACAGAACAAAACTGTAAACCGCACTAAACTGACAAACCGAATCAATCCACAAAAAAAAAATTGTTTAGTGGTTTGGTTTGATTTGGTTTGGTATTGACGAAAAAAAATCGACTATATTTGGATTGGTTTGGTTTTAATTTTA
>JAABOM020060141.1:0-12139 GCA_011800125.2 Solanum clarkiae
TATTATCACTATTTATCTACTTTAAGGCATGCTAAAGGTAGAAACCCCTCATAATACGTATAGTAAGCGCATAGTTATATGTTGGTTCTCCCGGGCCATAAAGGCAACGGGTGTCAGTCCTCCCTAACGGGACTTGGGGCATGACAGAACCCAAGTCCCATTAGGGCGGACCGGCACCCATTGCCGATGAGGCTCGGGAGAACGAACCTGTACTTATGAAATTTCTATACAATTTATAAAGAAATTCTATACTCAACATGTCTGTGTATAAGTAAACAATGATATAAGCCAAAAGGAAATGCATGCGACTAGGCCATTAGGGCCACGATATTAAAAGTACAAAACATGACCATGCTTTAACTTACATAGTCTACAAAGCCTCTAAATAAAAGAATATCTGATAAGGGTCGGGACAGGCCCCGCCTCAAATAACTATACAATACAAACATATAAACTTTAGACACGTACAAACTCTGGAACAACCTAGAGCTTGGTAACAATAGCTGGATGTCCTGTACTCTACTGGGAGATCTACTAGCACCTGTACCTGCAACATGAAATGCAGGTCACTCACAAGGGACTCAGTACGAGATAATGTACTGAATATGTAAGGCAGAAAATACTGTATATGAAATAACAACTCAATGAAACCATGCACTAGTGTAGAATAAGGGACCACCTTTATATATATACTTTGGGATCGAATACTTTATGTTCCTTATATTGTTTTACCTTTATTGTATAATCTGTGCACATCATATACTTTAAATGACCAACTGGTCAGTGGTAAACTGTATCGGGTTTGTCCCTTTGCTAGGTTCTTCCTTAACCCCCTCGGGCTACCACCCGTGATAGGATTGTCCCTTTGCTAGGTGTAACTTCTACCCCCTCGGGCTACCACCTATCAAAACTATATACTTTATCTTTATATTACCTATGAGATTATTCTTTTGGTGGTCATATTATTGGAGTTTTAGGACTGTATATTAAATATATAACATGAAAATAATTATTCAAGACAACATGGCAATGAAGAGAGGATGTTACATAAGCAACGAAATATATGAAATGAAATAACTCATGAACTTTGTTTAGCATCAAGAACTCATGTGCTTGGTATCCATGTATGTATATAGATTTGAAGGTAGCTATATATAGGAGCATATGAACATTGAAAGAGTGGATACATGGCTTCTTGTCATGTTGGAGTAGATAATTACCTTTACTTACCGAAGGTTCTATGTTTCATGCCAAATGATACGAATTCAAGTAGCCTTACATTCCTTGTTGTATGACTTCGTTACTACCTTGGAGTGGCTGCCTTTCCCTCAAATAATTATCTACACCATGTTGGGAAATAAAACTAGTATTAGAAGCAACACAACACTTCTAGCTAGTCCAGCATCATAAAAATGATCATGCGGACAACAAACATTCAATTAGTGACGCAAAGATATTTCTTCGACCTTTTCACTTATAAATATATTTTCTAATAACCATTCTTATGTACATGTCATGTACATCTTATTTCCAGTCCCTCCCCAAGTCCTGTTAGGGCGGACCAGCACCTATTGCAGATGAGGCTTGGGAGAACCAACCTGTACTTATGCACTTTCTATACAATTTATAAATAAATTCTATACTCAACATGTCTGTGTGCAAGTAAACAATGATATAAGCCAAAAAGAAATGCTTGCGACTAGGCCATTAGGGCTATGGTATTGAAAGTACAAAACATGACCACACTTTAACTTACATAGTCTACAAAGCCTTTAAATAAAAGAGTATCTGATAAGGGTCGGGGAAGGCCCCACCTCGAATAACTATACAATACAAACATATGAACTTTAGACACGCACAAACTCCGGAACAACCTGGAGCTTGGTAATAACAGCTGGATATCCTGTACTCTATTGGGGAGATCTACTAGCACCTGTATCTGCAGCATGAAATGCAGGTCCCACACAAGGGACTCAGTACGAGATAATGTACTGAATATGTAAGGCAGCAAATACTATATATGATATAACAACTCAAGTGAAACTGTACACTGATGTAGCATAAAGGACCACCTTTAGTAGAACTGTGGGATCATGTACTTTATGTTCTTTATATTACTTTACCTTTACGATAAATTCTGTAACGTAAAATCTGTGCATAGTTGTAATACAAATGACCAATTGATCAGTGGTGAATCTGTATCGGGATCGTCCCTATGCTAGGTTCTTCATGAACCCTCTCGGGTTACCACCCGTAAACAGTATCGGGTTCATCCCTATGCTAGGTTCTTACTGAACCCCCTCGGGCTACCATCCGTCAAAATTGTATACTTTATCTTTCAATTACTTTTGAGACGATCTTTCGATGGCCATGATATTGAAGCTATAAGACAGTATTTGTAGCATATGACATGAATTATTCAAGACAACATGGCAATGAAGAGAGGATGTTACATAAGCAATGAAATGTATATGAAATGAAATAACTCATGAACTTTGTTTAGCATCAAGAACTCATGTATGTATATAGATTTGAAGGTAGCTATATATAGGAGCATATGAACGTTGAAAGAGTGGATACATGGCTTATTGTCATGTTGGAGTAGATAATTACCTTTACTTATCGAAGGTTCTATTTTTCATGCCAAATGATACGAATTCAAGTAGCCTTACATACCTTGTTGTATGACTTCGTTACTACCTTGGAGTGGCTGCCTTTCCATCAAATAATTATCTACACCATATTGGGCAATAAAACTAGTATTAGAAGCAACACAACACTTCTAGGTGGTCCAACATCATAAAAATGATCATCCGGACAGCAAGCGTTCAATTAGTGACGCAAAGATATTTCTTCGACCTTTTCACTTATAAATGTATTTTCTAACAACCATTCTTATGTACATGTCATATACATCTCATTTCCGGTCCCTTAACAGTCCCATAGCGTCCCACAAATCACAACACATAATAATTCTTCTCAACATACAAGCAAGCAACATAACATTATACCCTTTCACGATACTTCGACGTCAACAATCCCAAAATTGTTTTAACTCTACCAAGATTATTTCCAATGACTTTTTCACATAAAACTAGTCTTTATATAGTCCAAAACATTCCCAAATCAAGCATAAGTCGTAGAAGAACATACTACAATTCTACACACTTACAAACGGACAGCATAACATTACTCCCATCTTCACTACATTTCGACAACGACATTCCAAACCTTTTCCAACTCTAACCAAACAATTTCAACAACATTTACACATACCAACAATGATAATACAATCTTATAACTCATCCAAGAAGTAATTAAGGACATGAGTCAATAGCTTTAACTCCAACAGCCCACAACTTCCAACCAACATCATACTCAAGATAACACAAGAAAACTCTTTTGTTAATTGAAATCAAAATCTGGGCAGCAATCATATATATACATATATAACTCATACAATATTAAGAACATCAAATTATCTTTATAATACAGTCCACACACAATTTAGAAATCACTAAAACCAAAGGCAAGAGTGCATTAATTTTCTGGACACATGCTGTCTAGAATTTCCAGCAATATATACTATCATTTACTTCTTGATTTTCATGAAAGAATCATACCAAATACACAAATATAGTTACCTACCTTAATCTTCAAGGTTGAGGAACTCCTTATGAATTCTAAGAGATCCTTTGGCTGCTGGTACTAGGTCAAGAAACGTGAAGAGAGAAAGATAGAGAAAGCTGAAATTTTTTCCAAGTGTAAGAGGGACTGAAAATTTCAGCTTGTAATTCTCTCTTAAAAGGCATCTTTTTGGACGACTTTCCTTGGGATTTTTGGATCATATAAGACAACTTAATACCATAAATAATAAGGTTGGTTATGCAGCAGCTTGGACTTCAAAATTGAGCCTAATTGGGCATCAAATGGGCTGCCAAATTTCAGCCTTCCTCTTAATCCATTTTTGGTCCAAATAACCAAATGGTTTGGGATATACTTGGGCTCTTCTTACCTTTTTCTTGGATAGAAAAATAAGGCCTATCCATGGTGCTAAACATGGGCTAAAAGTAAAACCTTAAAACAAATTGTATCCATAATTGAACTTGGACAAAAATGACGTCGAATCTCTTCTCCATTTAGCTAGTAATTTTAAGCTGAGCAAGTAGATGAATCACCTATTAGATTATTAACTCATACGAGTACCACAATTGTCTTACTTGATGATATCCTCAATTTAACATAAAATGCATATACACAAGGCCCCCATAAGCATTAGACGCCCATATCACCCATTAACATGAGAATCAAGCACTTTCAAGAATTAACGTTCTATACCAACCGGTGAATCTATTATGGCTACAAGGGTTTATTATGGCTGTGTTATAACTGTTTGTGACTGTGGTACATTTGCTGATCTTATTGAATTAGAAATGGTGGAATTTGATGTTATAATGGGTATGGATTGGTTAGCTTCTTGTTATGCAACTGTGGATTGCAGAACTAAGAAAGTGTACTTCCACTTTCCAAATGAGCTAGTTCTTGAATGGGAAGGTAATGTTGGGGCACCAAAAGGAAAATTTATCTCTTATATCAAGGCCAGAAAGATGATGTCCAAGGGGTATATATGTCATTAAGTTAGAGTAAGGGATATGGAAGTAGAGTCGCCAACTTTTCAATCAGTTCCAGTAGTGAATGAATATGTTGATGTGTTCCCTGATGAACTTTCAGGTTTACCTCCTGAACGAGAAATAGATTTTGGTATTGACTTACTTCCAGGCACTCAACCCATTTCTATCCTTCCATATAGAATGGCCCCAGTGGAGTTGCATGAATTAAAGGAGCAATTAATAGACTTATTGGAGAAGGGTCTTATAAGACCTAGTGTGTCTCCCTGGGGTGCACCAGTGTTATTTGTACGCAAAAAGGATGGCAGCTTGAGAATGCGTATTGAATATCGATAGTTGAACAGGGTGATAGTTAAGAATAAATACCCCTTCCCCAGGATTGATGATTTATTTGATCAGTTGCAGGGTGCCAAATGTTTTTCAAAAATTGATCTGAGATCGGGGTATCACCAAGTGAGGGTGAAGGAGGAAGATATACCAAAGACTGCTTTCAGAACACAGTATGGTCACTTTGAATTTCTTGTTATGTCATTTGAGCTAACAAATGCACCAGCAGTTTTTATGGATCTGATGAACAGGGTATTTAAGCCATTCTTGGATGTATTCATGATAGTATTTATTGATGACATTTTGGTATACTCAAGGTCAGAAGAGGATCACGCAAATCATTTACGACAAGTGTTATAGGTTCTTCGTGATCGACAATTGTATGCTAAGTTTTCTAAATGTGAATTTTTGCTAAACTCAATGGCATTCTTGGGTCATATTGTGTCTGAGGAGGGAATAAGAGTTGATTCACAAAAGATAGATGCTGTGAAAAATTGTCCAAGGCCAACGACGCCAGCAGAAGTTCGGAGTTTCCTAGGGTTGGCAGGTTATTACAGAAGGTTTGTTGAAGGTTTTTCTTCCATTTCTGCACCTTTAACAAAGTTGACACATAAGGCAATCAAGTTCCAATGGAATGATGTATGTGAAAGATGCTTCCAAGATCTGAAAAATAAGCTAACTTCTGCACCTGTGCTAGTACTTCCAAAAGGCACTGAGGGGTATGTTGTATATTGTGATACTTCGGGAGTTGGCTTAGGGTGTGTACTGACACAACATGGCAGGGTAATTGCTTATGCATCCAGACAGCTATGACCATATGATAAGAATTACCCAACTCATGATCTTGAACTAGCAGGGGTTATTTTTGTTTTGAAAATATGGCGCCACTATTTGTATGGAGTTCACGTTTATATATATACTGATCATAAAAGCCTGCAATACATCTTTAAGCAAAAGGATCTAAACCTGAGACAATGAAGATGGCTGGAGATGATAAAGGATTATGATGTTGATATACTATACCATCTAGGGAAAGCAAATGTGGTAGCTGATGCTTTGAGTCGTAAGGCAGTTATGACTACTGGTGACTAGGCCATGGTTAGTCAAGGGGTGGGGAAAGATCTACGTCAACTAGCCAATTTGGGAGTTCGCCTTCTTTAAACTCCAAAGGTGTAATTGTACATAATGCAGTGACGTCTTCATTAGTAGTGGAATTAAAAGAAAAATAGTTTGAAGATCTAGATCTAAGACAACTTAAGGAAAAGGTGAGTCAGGGTGTGATAAAAGGCTTTGACCTTGCACAGAATGTAGTACTTTACTGCCAAAATAGATTATGTGTGCTTGATGTTGATGAGTCAAGAAAGAGGATAATGGAAGAAGCTCACTATTCCCGATATTTTATACATTCAGGATCGACTAAGATGTACCATGACCCAAAAGGAGTATTTTGGTGGGGAGGCATAAAAAAGGACCTCGCAGAATTTGTGGCTCACTGTCCAACTTGTCAACAAGTGGAAGGGAGAACATCAAAAGCCAGGAGGTTACATGCAATGTATAGAACTTCCAACTTGGAAGTGGGATATGATCAATATGGACTTTGTTACTGGTTTGCCTCGCTCATTTTAGAAGTATGACTCTATATGGGTAATAGTTGACAGACTCACAAAGTCGGCACATTTCCTACCTATCAGGAGTGATTATACAGCAGAGAAGTATGCCAAACTGTACCTTAAGGAGATAGTCAGGCTACATGGAGTTCCAATTACTATTATATCAGATTGAGGGGCTCAATTCACTGCAAAGTTTTGGAAGTCTTTCCAAAGGAGTTTAGGAACGCAAGTAAATTTGAGCAAAGCATTCCATCCTCAAACAGACGGTCAAGCGGAACGCACCATTCAGACACTTGAAGATATATAGCAAGCTTGTGCATTGGACTTTAAAGGTAGTTGGGTTGACCATTTGCCACTTGTTGAATTTGCCTATAATTATAGCTACCATTCAAGTATCAAGATGGCACCTTATGAAGATTTGTATGGAAGGAAGTGTAGGTCTCCAATTGGGTGGTTTGAAGTGGTATCAGAACGGGTCATCCTAGGGAGTCTACAAAGCCGTGTCAATGTAGAAGCTTGCTTATCAATGTGTTGTGCACCACATTTATAATCAGGAGGCTATGTGGCATTTAGGAGCTGTTACTTTCCTTTCATTCCTTAGATCGTGCCATAGAGCTAAGTGTAATAGATGAATTGTGTCTAATTCCTAAATTGTTTTGTACAGCTAGCAAGTATGCCAGAAACCAGGAAGAGCAGAGGTAAAGGAAAGGTAGTAGAAGTGGTGGTTGGGTCACCCAGTCATATGAGACAACAAGACGAGGATTAAGATAAGTCTCTTTCACGAACATCTCTAACACCTCCAGCTCTTGATGAAATCAGAAATAGTGAAGTTCCCCCAGAACCACCTATTGATGCTATAGTGCAGGATTTGAGAAATACAGTTCAACTACTTACTCGCATAGTTTTTGGGTAAAGCCAAAAACAGAAAGGTCCAATGGTGAGTACAGGTGGTGCAAATAGGATAGCTGGCATGAGGATACGTGACTTCCTTAATTTGGACCCTCCGGCCTTCACTGGGTCTGATCCTAATGAAGATCCTCAAGACTTCATTGATCATATTTAGCGCATTTTTGATGTCATGCATATCAGTGGTACAGAAGCTACTGAGTTAGCAGCATATCGATTGAAGGGTGTGGCTATATTATGGTATGAAGTGTGGAAGCAGTCTAAAAATGTAGATGCAACCCCGACTACTTGGAAAGAGTTCAAAGAGGCCTTTCTTGATCATTATTTGCCATTGGAGATCCGAGAGGCCCGTGCAGATCAGTTCTTAAATCTCTACCAGGGGAATATGAGTGTGAGGGAGTATAGTCTGTAATTTAATTCTCTATCTAGGTATGCTCCTAACATAGTTGCTGCTATGGCAGACAAAGTTCATCGATATGTAGATAGATTAGATACGTATCTGGTCAGAGATTGTACCATTGTTGCATTGAATAAAGAAATGGATATAGCAAGAATGCAAGCATTTGCATAGAAATTGGAGGATCAAAGGCAAAGGAGAAGGACACAGGAGTTAGAGAGGGCACAGTCCAAGAGGAGCAAATCTTCAGGGCAGTTTACACCATACAAAATAAGTTTAGGCCTCAGTTTTCTAACAGACCGCCTAGGCCATCATTCTCCCATTCTGCAGCCAGTGCTCCACCACAGATTCAATGGTCTAGAAGTAATTAGTTTGGTCAACAAAGTGAGGGACAAGGTTCATGAACTACAAGAGGATCAGCAGGCCAGTTAATGACTCCTAGGCAGTCCTGCAAGCAGTGTGGAAAAAGTCATCCAGGTATATATCGTTTTGGGACAGATGTTTGTTATTGGTGTGGTATGCCAGGGCAAATGGTGAGAGACTTCCCAAGGAGACATATTCAGCTGTTGCATCATCATCATCAGTTCCTCCATCAGGTAGGGGTTAGCAAGCGCCTATGGGTCGTGGTAGAGGTGTTAGAGGAGCAACTAGCTCTAGCGGGGTCCAGAATCGCACTTATGCTTTGGGGAGTTAGCAAAATTTGGAAGCTTCACCTGATATGGTCACAAGTACATTGTCCATATTCTCTCATAATGTATATTCATTAATTGAACCTTGTTCTACACTATCATACATTACCCCACTAGTTGCTGGAAGGCCGAGGACGCAATAAAGTCAAAATACCCTCATTTGTTTGAACCTGCAGAGGACACCCAACATGCAGAATTGGAACACTAATAGGTGCGTGTAATTGAATACTTATTTTTTTTTGTTGAAGGGTTGTTTAAATAAATGTTTATACATGGTTAAGTTACCCAACTGTGCTAACATTCAAGGACGAATATTCCTAAGGGGGAGAGGATGTAACACCCCACATTTTACATGTACTAATAGTATGGGAATTAATCTTAATATGGTTTGGTCAAAGTAGCATCAATTCTTGAAAGTGCTTGATTCTCGTGTTAATGGGTGATATGGGTGTCTAATGCTCATGGGGGCATTGTGTTTAAGCATTTTATGTTAAATTGAGATATCATCAATTAAGTGGATTATGGTGTTTGTATGATTTAATAATCTCATAGGTGATTCATCTACTTGCTCAGCTTAAAATTACTGGCTAAATGGAGAAGGGGTTCGATGTCATTTTTGTCCAAGTTCGAGTATGGATACAATCAGTTTTAAGTGTGTAAATTTAGACTATATTTTAGCATCATAAGTGGACCTCATTTTCAGTCCAAGAAGAGTGTGATAAAGGCCCAAGTGTAACACAAATCAATTGGCTAATTGGGCCAAAAACGAATTTGACAGGAATGCTGAAAACTGGCAGCCTATGTCCATTAGATTTCATTGCCATTTTGGCCTAATTTTGGGAGAACAAGTTGCTGATTAATTATTGTATTGTATGTGATATTAAGTGGTCTTATTTGTCCAAAATCCCAAGGAAAAATTCGTCCAAATGAGGCCCTTTAAGAGAGGATTACAAGATGAAATTTTAGCTTCATTTACACTTGGAAAAAAAAAACTCAGCTTTCCCTATCTTCCTCTCTTCACGTTTTTGACCTAGTAGCAGCAACCAAAGGATCTCCTAGGCTTCATAAGAAGTCCCTCAACATTGAAGATAAAGGTAAGTAACTATATTCATGTATTTGGTATGCTTCCTTCATGAAAATCAAGAAGTATATGTTGGTATGCTTTGCTGAAAATTCTGGACAGCATGTGTCCAGAAATTACTGCACTCTTTTCTTTTGTTTTAGTGATTTCTAAATGGTGTGTGGGCTGTATTATGAAGAGCATTTGATGTTCTTAACATTGTATGAGTTATATATGTAAATATATGGTTGCTGCCCAGATTTTATTTCAATTAACAAAAGAGTTTTCTTGTGTTATCTTAAGTATGATGTTGGTTGGAAGTTGTGAGCTGTTGAATTTAAAGCTATTGACTCATATCCTAAATGACTTCTTGGATGATTTTATAAGATTGTATTATTACTGTTGGTATGTGTAAATGTTATTGGAAAAGTTTGATTAGAGTTCGAAAAGGTTTGAAATTGTCGTTGTCAAAATATAGTGAAGATGGGAATAATGTTATGCTGTCCATTTGAAAGTTGTGTAGAATTGTAGTATGTTCTTCCATGATTTACCCCTGATTTAGGAATATTTTTGGACTATATAAAGACTAGTTTCATGTGGAAAAATCATTGGAAATAATCTTGGTAAATTTAAAATAATTTTGGGATTGTTGACGTCGAAGTATGGTGGAAGGGTATAACGTTATGTTGCTTGTTTGTATGTTCAGAAGAATTATTGTGTGTTGTGTTTGGTCGGCTATTATGGCACTGTAAGGGACTGAAAATAAGATGTACATGACATGTACATAAGAATGGTTGTTAGAAATACATTTATAAGTGAAAAGGTTGAAGAAATGTCTTTGCATCACTAATTGAACGCTTGCTATCCAGATGACCATTTTTATCATTTTGGACTATCAAGAAGTGTTTCTTTGCTGCAAATACTAGTATTGTTACCTAATATGATGTAGATAAATATTTGGAGGTAAGGCAGCCACTCCAAGGCAGTAACGAGGCCATACAACGAGGTATGTAAGGTTACTTGAATTAGTATCATTTGGCATGAAACAAAAAACCTTTGGTAAGTAAAAGTAATTATCCAGTCCAACATGACAAAAAGCCATATATCCGCTATTGCAATGTTCATATGCTCCTATATATAGTTACCTTCAAATTTATGTATATACGTGGATACTAAGCATAAGAGTCCTTGATGCTAAACAAAGTTCATGAGTTATTTTATTTCATACACATTTCATTGCTTAGGCAACATCCTCTCTTTATTGCCATGTTGTCGTGATTGATTCATGTCATATGCTACATATACTGTCTTATAGCTCAAATATCATGGCCATCAAAAGATCATCTCAAAAGTAATTGAAAGATAAAGTATACAGTTTTGACAGGTGGTAGCCCGAGGGGATTCAGTAAGAACCTAGCATAGGGACGATCCCAATACAGTTTACGGGTGGTAACCCGAGGGGGTTCATGAAGAACCTAGCATAGGGACGATCCCGATACAGTTTCATCACTGATCATTTGGTCATTTGTATTATAGCTGTGCACAGATTTTACAGTACAAATTTTACAGTAAAGTTAAAGTAATATAAATAACATAAAGTACATGATCCCATAGTGCTACTAAAGGTGGTCTTTTATGCTACATCAGTGTACACTTTCACTTGAGTTATTATATCATATGCAGTATTTGCTGCCTTACATATTTAGTACATTATCTCATACTGAGTCCTTTGCGAGGGACCTGCAATTTCATGCTGCAGGTACAAGTGCTAGTACATCTCCCCAGTAGGAGCACAGGATATTAAGCTTCTATTACCAAGCTCCAGATTATTCCAAAGGTTTATGTATATCAAAAGTTTATATGGCTGCATTGTATAGTTATTTGAGTCGGGGGCCTGTCCCGACCATTTTTTGGTACTCCTTATTATCTAGAGGCTTTGTAGACTATGTAATTTAAAGTGTCATAGTGTTTGGTATTTTTGACACTGTGGCCCCAACGTCCTAGTCACATGTATTTGCTTTTGCCTATATCCCTGTTTACTTGCATTCAAATATGTTGAATATAGAAATTCTTTATATAATGTATAGGAAGTGCATAGTTACAGGTTGGTTCTCCCGAGCCTCATCGGCAACGGGTGCTAGTCCGCCCTATCGGGACTTAGGACAAGCCCCCGCCTCGAATAACTATACAATGCAGTCATATAAACTTTTGATAGACATAAAGCTCCAGAATAACCTCGAGCTTGGTAACAGAAGCTGAATATATAAATTCTTTATATAATGTATAGGAAGTGTATAGTCACAGGTTGGTTCTCCCGAGCCTCATCGGCAACGAGTGCCAGTCTGCCCTATCGGGACTTGGGGCGTGACAGAACATAAAGTATTCGATCCCAAAGTATATATATAAAGATGGTCCCTTATTCTACACTAGTGCATGGTTTCATTTAGTTGTTATTTCATATACAGTATTTGCTGCCTTACATATTCAGTACATTATCTCGTACTGAGTCCCTTGTGGGGGAC
>JAABOM020060142.1:0-47130 GCA_011800125.2 Solanum clarkiae
GAGTATGTTTGGTCAACTTGTTCTATTCTATTGAAGGTTAATGTTATCAAAGGTTGTCTAGTTCATTTTTCTGTTGGGCTAATATGTCTCTCTGTGTTGTTATTGATTGAGGGTCTCAGTTATATGCAGATGGACATCGTGTTATGATCATTTAGGAGATTAAATGGTTGTTGAGTGAAAAAAAGTGTTTGATAACTTTCTGTTGGTTTTAAGTTTTACACTAAATTAATTTTTTTTTCTTTTTCGTGTGACGAGTTGATCCTTTTTCTTTAACCTCATTATGTGCATTTTGTATTCTTCGAGAGGAGGTTTCTCAAGAATTAAGAGATGGACTAGAATTCATGTTACAGGTAGTAATATCTTATATCATAGTTTGATATTGCAGATGGTACGGTGATGGACTAAAAAGGTATTTCATTTGATGTCAATTAGTTGGATGGTTGTTACCCGTTATATTATATTATTTTGTTAGTTTATGTACAATATTTTTTTTGATTGTTACTTGAATTTTGTTGTATCATAATGTTTAATTCCATAAATGTCCAAGGAAAAATCTATCCGTCGGATTTCGTGGCCTCCCCCATTCAAAAAGACGGAGAAATTCAGTTTAGAGTAATGTTTGTTATTTATCAAGATTCAATGATTTTTGTTTAAGTTCATGCAAATATTATCTGCTTAACTTGGCCAATGAAAAATCTATCATCAGACTTCGAGGCCTCTCCATTTAAAAAAAGACGAACAAGTTTTAATTCATGTTTGTATATATTTCACTATATTTTGTCATTTTAGTACTTTGTCTTACCAATGAACCATCGTTAGTTTATAGTTTACTTGTTTGTGTGATTATTAAAAGTGGTATATAAAATTTTAATTTAGGCTGGTATTTGTTATTTGTTAAAATTCGGATTTATTAGTTTGAATTTGAAGCAATTTAAATTTGGTTTATGACATGATCTGCGATGGTGTCGAGATTAGTTGAGGAAGCTTGGGGAAGCTTGAGAATTTACAAGCGTGATATCCAAGAGAAGTTTCTTGATACTGTTGACATTTCTCGAGAACAGATATGCAGATTTGGAATTTTGAGTTTTGAGCTGCGGAGATTGGTTAAAATTGAAGGAAGTTATCTGGAATTGCCAAACTCCTCCAGTACCACCATGAGGTAGTGCCTACAAATATTCTCATGTAAAAGATAAGCCAAGGTACATTTTAAAAATGTTTTGATGTTTTGATTCTGGTCTTTGCCTCCACCACAGCTTACTTTCTTATCAGTTTTCTTGGTTGGTTTATTTTATTTTATTTTGGCTTTCTGGGTTGGTGTAGAACAAAGATAAGGAGACAAATTCTAGTTTCTCCTTAGGTTCATCAAGAATCTTTTCTCTCAATCCATCAACACAAGGCACACACAACCTACCATAGTATCTAAGGGTACCATCTCCCCCTTGGGAGAAAACCTCCACCTTTCCATCTTTTACCTATTCCTTCAATTCCAACAAAGTGGGGTAAAGATCTTGCTTTGCTTTCACCTCATCAACCAAGGTATATTTAGAACCATCAACAACGACAATACCACCATTATCAATCTCTTCCAACCTGACCCCCAATCTAGCCAATCGGTGGACCTCCCTAGCTACCTCTTTATCACCACAATCAACATGTGCTAGACTACCTATAAACACCCTAGTCAAAGCATCCGCCATAATATTACCCTTACTGGGATGATAATGGAAACTAATATCATAATCCTTAAGAAGTTCTAACCATCTTCTTTGCCTCAAGTTGAGATGTTTTTGAGTAAAGACTTATTGGAGACTCTTATTATCGGTGAACACATCAAGATGCACCCCATACAAATAATGATGCCAAATCTTTAATGCAAATACCATGACGAGTAGTTCAAGATCATGAGTAACATAATTCTTTTCATGCACTTTGAGTTGTCTAGAAGCATAGACTATCACCTTACCATTTTGCATCATAACACAAACCAAACCAACACTAGAAGAATCACAATACACTACAAACCCCTCTAGCCCTTCTGGAAGTGATAATATAGGAGCGGACACAAGCTCATCTTTCAATGTTTGAAAAATCTTCTCACACTCTCTGTCCATACAAATTTGGCTTTCTTTTGCGTCAACTTGGTCATAGGAGAAGTAATAGAAAAGAACCTATTCACAAATCGTGATGGTAACCCATTAAGCCCAAGAAGCTCCTAATATCTGACGGGGTCAATGGTCAAGGCCAAATTCTAATCACATCCGTCTTTTTAGGATCCACCTTAATACCATCCCCCAACACCACATTAACCAGAAAGGAAACCTCCTTCAACCAAAATTCACACTTTCCATACTTATCATACAACTTCTCTTCCCTCAATCTTTGTAGCACCACCCTCAAATGAACCTTATGTTGTGACACCCCAAGCCTACACCCTGGACGTGGCTGACACTTGAAAATCATTTTTGATCCCAAACAAACCACTTGGCCTGGATAACTTACTCAGCGAAAGACATTAATACCGCAATGAACTAGAATGGGCTCAAAGTTCATTAACTTGAAGATACAACAGTAATATATACAAAACTCAAAATCTGTCAAACAATTTCAAAGAAATAACTTGAACAATATCTTTCTAGTCTATGAAGCCTCTAAAGTACTGACTCGAAAAAAGGCACTGGAGTGGGCTCATGGCTACCTCAACTAAGTAAATACAAAGAAATAAATACTCTCGAGCTCCTCTGGATGCAAAGTGGCCTCAACAAATGCTGTTGGGGTTGTCTCACTGAACATCTACTAACATGGATATCAGTATCAGCATCATAGAATGATGCAACACCAAAGGTGTCAGTACGTCGAATGTACAATATGTAAGATGGCCAAAAAGTAGAAAGGTTAGGATACTTACTTTAAAACTGATCTTTGAGATAGCTTAATAGAAAAAAGTATGTCATGCAAGTAAAAGATATAATTTTTAACTCGTTTCAAGGTGCAACCTAATAGAAAAGAAATACTTACTTTAATGCATTCATTAGCATAATTAAATTTATAAAAATATAATACTCAAATACTTATCTCTACAAGTAGCTCATCTCAATTTATTATGTACATAATAGAGGGAAATACTTGAATAAAAATATGATAAATCTCAATATGTAAAATAATGAACTTTACTTATTGGGAAGTTTCTCTAACCGACAACTACCACTATGAGCTTAGTGATGATACAACGTCTTTCCCACGATGCTAGAGACGGGATCCACTTATCTTTCAGGAGTATATTTATGCACTTGCTCAGGATCATGGTTTAAATAGAAATAGGTCGATTTTGTTGGAAATAATTCAGGTTATAACAATAAATTTAGTTTCCTAATTGTGAAATGTCTAATTACTCAGATGTATCAACAGAATCATTTTCTTATTTCTACTAATGATTCTAACAAAAATCAATTTTTGGGGTGCAATAAGAGTTTTTATTCTCAAATGATATCAGAGAGATTTTCATGTATTGTGGAAATTCCATTTTCTCTACGATTAATATCTTCTTTATCTTCTTTCGAAGAAAAAAAGATTTTCAAATCTCATAATTTATGATCAATTTATGAAACATTTCCCTTTTTAGAGGATAATTTGTCACATCTAAATTATGTATTAGATATACCAATACTCTACCCCGTTCATTAGGAAATCTTGATTCAAACTCTTCGCTATTGGGTAAAAGATGCCTCTTCTTTACATTTATTACGATTCTTTCTCTATGAATATTGTAATTTGAATAGTCTTATTACTTCAAAGAATCCTGATAACTCTTTTTAAAAAAAAATAAAAAATTCTTCTTCTTCTTATATAATTCTTATGTATATGAATGCAAATTTACTTTCGTCTTTCTACGAAAACAATCTTTTAATTTTATGATCAACATCTTTTGGAGCCCTTCTTGAATGAATATATTTCTGTGGAAAAATAGAACGTCTTGTAGAAGCCTTTACTAAGGATTTTCAGGTTACCCCTATGGTTATTCAAGGATCCTTTGATGCATTATGTTAGATACGAAGGAAAATCAATTCTTGCTTCAAAAGGGACGTTTCGTTTGTTGAATAAATGGAAATTTTATCTTGTCAAGTTTTGGCAATGTCATTTTTCTTTGTACTTTCACACAGGAAGGATCCATATAAACCAATTATCCAACCATTCCCATGACTTTATGGCTATCTTTCAAGTGTGCGACTAAATCATTCAATGGTATGTAGTTAAATGTTCGAAAATTCATTTCTGATCAACAATCCAATTAAGAAACTTGATACCCTTGTTCCAATTATTCCTTTGATTGGATCATTAGCTAAAGCACACTTTTGTACCGTATTAGGGCATCCCATTAGTAAATCAGTTTGGTCCAATTTATCAGATTCTGATAGTATTGACCGATTTGAGCGTATATGCAGAAATCTTTTTCATTATTATAGCGGATCTTCCAAAGAAAAGAGTTTGTATCGAATATAGTATATACTTCGACTTTCTTGTTCCAGAACTTTATCTCGGAAACACAAAAGTACTGTACGCACTCTTTTGAAAAGATCGGGCTCGGAATTATTTGAAGAATTCTTAACGTCAGAAGAACAGGTTCTTTCTTTGACCTTCCCACGAGCTTTGTCTAGTTTGTGGGGAGTATATATAAGTCGAATTTGGTATTTGGATATTTTTTATATCAATGATCTAGCGAATTATCAATGATTCATTCTTCGATTTTCTAAATGACGAAGAGATAAATTTTTTTAACTTTTCTGAAATGTTGACTATAATACTAATAAGTGGTAAATCAACTGAGTATTCAACTTTTTTAAGTCTTTCTAATTTCTATAAGAAAGAAACTGATGTATACATACGGAAAGCCGTGTGCAATGAAAAGTGCAAGCACGGCTAGGGGAGAGATCTTTACTTGTTTATTTAATTTAAGATTAACATTTATTTATTTAACAAGGAGCTTATCTACTCCATCTGATTAGTTTCGGATCCGAATCCCGGGTAAGCCACTATCATACGGAAATTCTAATTCTCTATAGAGAAGTCCGTATTTTTCCAATCAACTTCATTAAAAATTTGAATAGATCCAGATACACCTTGGTTGACACAAGTATATAAGTCATGTTATACTATTAAATAACAAGCCTTCCATTTTCTATTTTTATTTGTAGAAAACTCGTGTACTTGGGAGTCCCTAATGATTGAATAAACTAAGATTTTACCATGAATGCAATTTTAGAGAGACGCAAAAATGAAAGCCTATGGGGTCGCTTCTGTAACTGGATAACTAACGCTGAAAACCGTCTTTACATTGGATGGTTTTGTGTTTTGATGATCCCTACCTTATTGACAACAACTTCTGTATTTATTATTGCTTTTATTGCTGCTCCTCCAGTAGACATTGATGGTATTCATGAACCTGTTTCAGGTTCTTTACTTTATGGAAACAATATTATTTCCGGTGCCATTCTTCCTACTTCTATAGCTACAAGTTTACATTTTTAACCAATCTGGAAGAAGCATCAGTTGACGAATGGGTATACAATGGTGGTCTTTATGAACTAACTGTACTACACCTCTTACTTGGTGTATCTTGTTACATGGGTCGTGAGTGGGAGCTTAGCTTCCATCTGGGTATGCGGCCTTGGATCGCTGATGCATATTCAACTCCTGTTGCAGCTGCTATCATAGTTTTCTTGATGTACCCAATCGGTCAAGGAAGATTTTCTGATGGTATGCCTCTAGGAATCTCTGGTACTTTCAATTTCATGATTGTATTCCACGCGGAGAACAACATCCTTATGCACCCATCGTTTGAGTCAGAAAGCGTACCGACTGTTTGAGTCGCGAAAGGGCCACTTACTTAATATATATAATAATAATAAGAAATCTCTAAACAAAAAGAAAAAATGAAAATCTTTTTTTTTAAAAAATTCTGCATTCCTGGGAAAAGGAAGAAGCATATAGGACAAAGGCCTTCTATTTTCGTCCACTCTTCACGAAGATAGCGAATTTCATGTAGAGATCCGCAGGGGCTTATAGTTTAATTGGTTGTAATGTACCGCTCATAATGGTGATATTGCAGGTTCGAGCCCTACTAAGCCTACCACCCCCTTCTCTTCACCTGATACAAGGCAGTTGAAGTACCTTACACCTTGCAGATCTCAATGACGTGATAGGAACCACACTGCTACCGCTGCCCTTCGGGCACGTCTCCTATGCTTATCGCTCACCTACGCTCTTTCAGCATGCCCCCTTCGGGCAATACAGTGTAATAAGAGAAGCAGTTGAGCCATAGTTCTTCGATCTCTATATTCTTGCGATAGTGAAGGCGTGGTTCATCCTCTAAGAGAGAGTAGATGCGAAGGCTCAGATCGAAGATCTTTGTGAGACAGCCTCGGGGCACCATAGCATGTCGGGAATAAGGGTGATATAATGAACGTAACCACTACCTTGGTTGGGGGTTGTGACTTCCCTATCCTTTCCATTTTTTGATTCCCAGGTCCTTTTTGTTATTACTATTGGAATATTTTTGTTGACGACTTGGTCAAGGCGGTTCACAATTTCTTTGTTGAAGGTGTTGTTGAGCCCTAAGTTTGAATTACAATTTCATTACCCTTATTCCAAAAGTCTAAAGTTCTTCTTTCACCAATTCCAACCTACCTTCATTTATGGGATATTTGAAGGAAAAAAACTCTTTCAGAAAAGGACACTTTTATGATCCTTGTTCTTATTTCTTTGATAATAGAGTTGGCTATCTTTATGGCATCATCCGGGATAACTCCCACCCAAAGGGTGGAACCCTTTGGTAGGTATTTTGAGCACATAACACATTATTCGTAAGGTTAATAAGGTCATGGTATATTAGGTACTGAATGATATCGAATGAGCACCAATGGAGGTTAATGGTTTGTTGATTTTCAATTGTGTGATTGAATTTCTTTATCCCATAATATTCCATTGTAATCTCAATTATCTTCCTTCGTATTTGTTGGAAGATAACCCTGGATTTGAAAACCAGGTGCCCCCTAACGAGGTCTATTTATTTGACCCAATAGGGCGAGGGATATCCATGTCACTCTTGTAACCACCCACTGTAAAATAGATTATTATGAATTTTATTAAATAACTCTTTATAGGTGTGCGCATATATATATACACACATACACGCGCACCAAAATAGATAAAAAGAACAAGTGTAATCAATGATGCAGTGCAATGTTCTGAATGAATGCAATGTATGGGGTGGAATCACAATGGTTGCACAGTCAATGCACATATCTATCGAGCTAAAGTTACCAGATAGAACCTAGGGGTCTCACAGATCATATACTAAAATCTCTCAACCTTGCCACCTGTTCGTGGTCGAGGGGTACAACAATATCTCAACTTTGCGACCTTACTGTGGTCGAGGGGTTTTATAAAAGGTGGTACAATATCTCAAAAAGTAGTACGTCTTACCATTACTACCTTCTCGTGATCAAGGGGTTTTATAAAAGTGGTACATTATCTGAACTGTGCCACCTTCTCATGGTCAAGGGGTAGTACAGATGCGATATGAAATGAATGCATGCCAATACTACAAATCAATGTATATAACAACAATATGATAAGATCACAAAAAATAATATCCATAGAATCAAAAAGGTAATGCCAAGTGTCTCAACTTGTACTACAATGCTATCAACATGTCTCAAATCACCACGCTTTCTCCAATAGTCCAAATATCAGTTCTACGGGGCTTCGTATGTCCCAAAATATATACTTAATTCCCAGGAGGTATCTCAAATACCATCAATTACCACTAAATTTCTTCAATTTTCCAAATATCGGATATATCGGGCTTCGTATGTCCCAAAATATATACTCAATTCCCAGGAGGTATCTCAAATACCATCAATTACCACTAAATTTCTTCAATTTTCCACATTGGGAATCATTGAATGCATGATATGGAATGAGGCATGATGTAGTTACTTCATTGGCTAGGAAAAGGAACGAGATAGTTGGATTACAAGGGAATATAGAGAAGGCTAGATAGATCCACAAAAGACGGAGGATGCAGAGATCTTGGTGTTAGCAGCACTAGCGGCACTGGTATACCGGATATGGAAGGCACATAACTCTTCCTTATCAGAGAAAAGCATACCACCATCATGGCGGATCTTGGAACAATTCAAGCAAGAATGCGGATTGCGTAAAAAAAATATTCTTGGGTGGTGTTAACTATAGTAGTTAGTTACAATCTACTATGATTAAGAAAGTTGGTTACAAGTTTGTTAGACTGGTTAGAAGTTAGTTGGGCTTGTTAGTATATAAATAGGTGTCATACATGATGAATGAGGTATGAATGTACAATGTAATTCTTTCTTTCTTTTTCAAGTTAATAGAAGCTGCCATTACTCTTCTCTTCTTCTCCTCTTTTCTACTTCTCTTAGCTTCTGTTAGTGCTTGCTTAATATATCCATTTATGGAGTTATCAGGTAAGCAGGGAACAACACAAAAGGAATGGACAGACACAATAATTAAATAAACTATACAGTTGTATAGATGTAGGAGACATTTCTATTAGAACAGATTTATTTTTGCTTGTGCTAAGTGATTTATACAATGTTTTTCTTCACCAGAAAAGGAAAGAAAAAAAAAAACTAAAAGCAAATTCAAGTATCAGGGTTTCTTGAATGTTAATGCTAAAAATGGTGGCTTTGTAGTTGGATCAGCTATTGTTGGCGCTCAATGCTATTCAATACTTGAGAAATATTTCATGAATCAACATTACAATATTTCAACTTTTGGAATATCTCAACCTATTGGCAGTTTGATAGTCTTGACCCTTTAATTTGAATGTACTCAAGCTCTATAATTCAAACAAGGTTTAGTTTATCATTAAATGAGTTGCATCGTAATTACAAAACTTGAAAGAAAGTCATTAGGTAAAATTAAGCCTTAAACAATCAACTTTTGCATCTTGAATAATTAATAGCTTCAATCCATTGTTATTAGAATATCAACAAATATTTTACTAAATCAATCAAATAGTTCCAAATGATCAAAGTAGTACGGTTTCATTATCAACCTATTGGGGGGTGTGCGGAAGGGGAAGCATTGATGTTCGGTTTCTTCATTGTTCCTTCTTCTTTTCCATCACATGAGATAGCTTATTGTATCCTCTTCAGAAATTTTGCTTGTAAAAATACCTTTAGGGTATGTTATAAGTTAATGTACGTACTATTTAAAATGTTCACTAAATAAGAAAACTTACTATGCAACTGCCATAATAGTTTTTCTTCATCAAAGACAACCTGAAACATTATTTGACCTCCTTCCTTCAAGCAATTTGCATCTCTAGTATTATTCCATCCATCTTTGAGAAGGAAGCAAGTATGATATGCATGTGATACAACACTTCACGACCTCTGTCTTTCATCTCTGATAGTCAAATCACACCTCTTAATGTTGAAGAGACCCTTTGCCAGTGCACATTCATTCGGGATTGGCTGAAACAATTTATATATAGTCAAATCAAACAGTTTACATACTTCATGTTTTGACCCCCAAAAAATCAAAGTTCTTCTTGTTTGACTTACCAAGGTATTACTTACGAAGCAATAGGGTATAACAATGCATGCAAAATGAGGATGAAAATTAGATCTGCGAGCAACCACTTCTATAAGATGTCTTTCCTGATGACATGATATCATGGTCTGCTTTGTCTGTTATATTGTTAAAAATTAAAATCACTGCATTCAAATGATATGTTCAATCACTTAACAAAAGTGATTAAATTCTATTATTTCCAAAATCACACAAAATTCAAAATGAGAATTATCAAAAGGATTGTGGGTAACAATTTCTAATGTCCGATCCTCAAAATTATTCCTTTGAGGAGGCGTTCCTAACTTGGATTTAGGAGGTTCTGCGGGAGAAGATGACTCATGGTGGTCTGATTTGTCTGTTACATAGTTAAGAGTTAAAATCACTCACTATACCAAAATGATATATTCAAACATTTAACTAATAATATTTTACTATTTATAAAAATCACACTAAATACAAATGGTCAGTCAACCGATTTTATGCTGGAAATCTTATGCAAAATGCTTCATCTTCATAAACGCGAATGTCATCCGATCACGAACACTCCATCACGAAACACTTGTAAGAAATTCTTATAGCTTGAAGCATATCAAAAGACACTGTCTTTAAGGATATTTCACCCTGTATGTGTTTATCCCCCATGATTCAACAAACTCTTCTAGTATAAAACTAGGAGCCAGAATCTAACAAAAGATCATAGTAGAAACCCGACAGTATAAATATGTACGTAAATATAGGAAGAAGAATTTATAATATAATATATCGTTTCACCTATTCTCTTCTCAATAAGAAAATTACTATATAAATAAAAATATTTCACCTTCAAGAATAAATGTCTACAATTAATAAAGAGTATAACGACACATTTATATGCTCAAAATAACATTTAGAGGGCATAAATGTTCTCCTATTAGTTATCCATTCAAGACTAATTAATAATATATCTAAAAGATGAAAAATAATGTTAGATAAAAATATATTTTTGAGATATTAAAATCATTTTTTCCAACAATCCCCTACATATCTCAAAAATAATTCTTAAGGAATAGAATAAAAGAAGATAGCTTTACTGGGTTATCACATATGAGTACAATAAATTGAATCTGGTGTCCATAGGGTATGAATCAGACGTAGACAAAACAACATTAAATTTACAGAACAATTGGCGAAGTAAAAAGATTCTATGAAAAAAGAATTCTTTTGTAAGTGCAGTGTCTTATTCCATCATATTACACTTGCACAAATTTTTGTTGTTTTCACGGTTTTGTTCTAAGAGGTCTTGTCATTTCCTGAAATTCATGAGTGCTCTAAATATGTGTCACAATTTCATAGAAGCGACACCATTTCACACTCATATAGGTCCAACCATCAAGTATATACTGTAGAGCAATACAATATCTATAAAGGATATGATTTGGATTAAGAGTTTAACTCAACTCTCATTTTCCTTGCAGATTGTTGCACTATATTCTCAAACATAGGAGGGACATAATTGTATAGTGCTTACTTGATCAACTAATGACTTGTTATTACCCATATGAGCCCAATTCATGGGATCTCTAAGCACATAGGTTGGGTTACCATCATTGTTAAGCTTCTCAATTTGATTAATCAAGTCACTCCCTCGTTGTTTCTTTTAGTCAGTGAATTGATTAGATTAATCTTCGACTACACAAAATAATTTTATCTCATAATAGCTGTTTTGTTATACTATATCTCAACCACATGTATTTAATTTTGCCATTGCAAAAATTATTTTTCACAAGAATTACTATTGCTTGGCAACCACATAAATTTTGAAACCCACTTACTATCATATATTGTACCCCTCTTAGTACAATCAAAATATTTGATTTATTAGGTACTATACTTATGATACCTCTCATGTATGATTTCACTTCTTTTCAAAAATATGAACAATGCCATTTTCTTTTCAAAATAGAAACAACATCATTTGTAGCACTTGTCACCATGTTTGTTCTCTTTGAAACTATCATTTTCAAAATCATTTTCAACAATACTAATAAAATAAATATAATCACTCCATACAAGAAATAATATTTTCATAAAACTTAAATTATTATAATGTTGCATTCAATCACATCACAATAAATTACCATAAATTTGTATTAATGTTAAATTAGCATACAATCAAAATTTAGATCCTATTTTTCTTTTGTAAGGATCATGTATAACGACTACAAGATACCCCTACACTTGTAAGATACACCTACACTTTTAACTATTTTAAAATGGGGAAATATCTATTGCACAATTTATAAAACTTTTCAAATTAATATGAGATATACAATTTTATACTTAAAAAATATTTATCACAATTTAATTTACCAATAACGAACATATCAATCACATATCTAGAGATATCTATAAATGTGACACATAAATATTAGTCACCTTTAATCTTTTGAAACATGTAATCTCTAAAAACAACAATTAAATTCAATAACATTTTTTCAAAAATTAATGTTATATAGAAATTCAAACATCATAAATATTCCAAAGGCACATTAATAAAAATTATTAAGTAATAAATTTGAATATATAAGTTTGCAAGGTTTGAAATTCTTTAAAATAAACAGGTTATAAGTCTAATATACCAAAAAATATCTCTATCAATTAAGTAAATATAAACACTATCATTTTCATCTTGAAAAACATTAGCTACAAACAAATCATGCTTAAAATACTCATCACCAATAATAATATTTAAACTTACTATCAAACTCAAAAAAATATTTTGTTTAGTCTTTTCTCACAAATTTCACTAGAATTAACTTGCACTAACATATGTATCATGTATCACCTCAGATAATGCCAATAGAAGTTGAAATGTAAGAAGAATTTTTCATTCTAATAAACTAAAGTAATTCTAGAATCATCAAAATATATAAATATTTCTTCTTCTCCCATTTGGGTGTAGGACTAACACAAAAAGTTTAGTTCACAATATGTGTTCAACAATGTCAAAGTATATGTCACGACCCGGACCTAGGGTCAAGGAGAGACATGGCGAATGAGAACTCAAGAGTCCCCAAACAAGCCTCAAAGTATCTATATTCACATCACTATTTTGGAAGCATATATGAAAGAGTAAACAGATAGTTCCAATGGATGGGAAAATAGGTGTCACGCTATGGGGATGTCATAGGGATAGAGATTAACATGGATTCACATAACACATAACACATAATGACTAAGGGGCACGGGCATGACTCACTCTATGGGGGCAATACAGGACTTAGGATCTTTCATAGCACAAAAACATATCATATTAGTCGTAATCATCCATAAAATGATATCCAATAGATAGCCACTACCAAAATCATAATGTTCGAATAAAAACTTAGCATATAAACGTAAAAGAGTCTATAAGATGTCCAACAATACCTCTAGTCATAAGATAGGATGGGGGCCAAGACATGTCCCGGGCATACCCTCAGAGTAAATAACATAAACAAAGCATCATAGGTAGAGGAATTGTTGTTTGTCCTAAGAGGATAGGGCTCACCACAACAAATATCTCGAGATCCAAACTAGCCATCATATGATGGATGAAGGAAATCTCATGTCCCTACATTATTAGATCATGTAAACAAAAGTATAAGAGAGTTATTTTTAATGTACTAAGTATGTGAGTATGCAATACATATGATTTATCAAACCTGCATTCAATGTCAGATGACAAGGGTACATAATATAGAAAGAGATATGTAGCAAGGAAAAGTAATATAACAATATGCCATGAAATCTATGATGCATGAAATGCCATATGCTCATATATAGTGGAGATGTAACCATAATTATGAAAATGCCATTAATAAAATGAGTAGAAAATTGTAGCCAGGGGTTCTATAGGAGAATATATATAGCCCATGATAGGGTTTACGGGCAGTATACTCCTCCACGATCTGATACATAGAAAAATTCTCCCTGAAGAAGGTCCGAGACAGTAATTCTAGACTTACAAAAATTGTATGCCATCATCCATACGGAGGGCTTCACAGCTCGTACCAAGGTATATGGTCAGTGTGCCTTCTCCATGAAGCTTCACTTATTAGGAAACTCTTCAATGACAAATTTCTGAGATGGTGATCCAATACTTAGAAAATGTTCACTATGACAACCATACAAAAGTCCTCATGGACCATGAAAGGCCATACGGTCCATGAGAATGTCTATGTGTGAAATGCCTTGACAATATTGTGGATTACCAAGGCTAAATCTCTCCACACGGTCTACCACACAAACCATGAAGCCTCACACAGATTGTGTGGGGTCCATATGTGGTATGCCTTGGTCTCAAACTCCACAATAAAGCCAACACTCTCCACACAAGGCCAAGGGCCACTTCAAGGCACCTCTACATAGTTCGTATACCTTCATATGGTTCATGAAGGATTCCGTGAAGTGTCACTTTGGTCCAAAACTTTCGGGAACGAAATTTTCAAGCTCCATTAGGGTCATACAAAGTCCGAGTCCTTACATCATTTCCCCATTGGGAACATTTGTCCTCGAATATGCCAGAATAAGGCTCGAAGGGCTTGACTTAGAACATAAAATGTCCAAACACAAGATACAATGCATATTTCATCATTTAAACGTCATAAAGTCATTAAAACTCATATCAAAATGTACTCAAATCATTCAAAACATCATAAAAATCAATTTTGAGCACATGTATTTATGTCATGTCATGAAACTCAAGAGTAGAAGAATTAGGATCAATTGAAATAGGAAGAAGCTAATACCTTAGGCTTGAGTAGATTAGAAAAGATGGATATATTGTTTCATCTTGTCCAACTCCGCCTCCCATGTAGCACTCCCCACATGTTGATTTCTCCAAAGCACCATAACTAAAGCCACATCCTTTTTGCGAAGCTGCTTTACTTGCCTATCCAAAATCTCAATCAGAACTTCCTCATAAGACAAATTCTCCCTAATCTCAACACCTTCCAAAGGCACAATAGTACTAGGATCAGTAACCAATTTCCTCAATATAGACACATAGAACATTGGGTGAATAGAACTCGTATCAGGAGGCAAATCCAACCTACAAACCACATTCCCAATCCACTCAACTCATAAGGGCCTACATCCGAGGACCTAGCTTGCCCTTCTTTCGAAAAAGCATCACACCCTTCATAGGTGAGACTTTCACATACACCCAATCACAAACATAAAAGTCAAGATCCCTCTTCCTAACATCCGCATAAGAGTTTTGGTGATTTTGGGCCATCTTCAACCTCTCCCTAATCAACTTTACCTTCTCTATAGCCTGCAACACCTAATCTGCACCAATCAAAGCCATCTTTCCTAACTCAAACCACCCCACCAAAGATCTATATCTCCTACATGCAAAGCCTCAAATGGTGCAATACCAATGCTAGAATGAAAGTTGTTACTATAAGCAAACTCAATGAGTTATAGATGGTCATCCTAATTACCCTTGAATTCCAACACACAAGCCCTCAACATGTCCTCCGAAGTTTGAATTGTGCTCTCAGCTTGTCCATTGATTAGAGGATGAAAGGCGGTACTCAACTTCACCTTAGTACGAAGTCTTTTTTGAAATGATCTCCAAAAGTGAAATGTAAATTAGGTTCCACGATATGATATTATAGACCTAGGAACACCATACAACCTAACAAACTATTAGATATGCAACCTTGCATAATCTTCAGCACTAAAAGAGTAACATGACCATTTTTCGCAACAAAAAGAGTAATAAAAGAAAGAGTGGCACCCGGGTCAATGAAAGCATACACATCAAAATCAAAAACCTTTAACATACCGATGAAGCACCATGCAAAATCTAGTGACCCCTAGAGGGGTATGGTTGAGAACATTGACGACCATCCCCATAATCCTTAACAACCCATGGGCAATGTCTCGACTTATGATCCTTTGCTCCACACGCACTTGAGACGGCCAAAAAATCTCCCGAATGTTACCTCCTACGCTTGTGGCATGTAGGAGAAGCTTAGAAACTAATACCCTTACCTTTCTTTTGAGAATATGGACAATAAACAACCTTGTGACCCATCTTGCCACACAAGAAGCATGCACTCGTGTTCCTCCAACATGTGCCACTATGATTTTTCTCACATATTGGGCACCTAGGATGGGTCACTCCACCATTGCCACTAGGCTTAGCATATGGAAGCCTACCTTCAAGTTGAGCCATCTTTTTCCCTTCCTTGGAGGCCACGGGATAATCCCTCATCTTATGCCCAACACCACCACACTTGAAACAACCCTCAATTCCTGCTAAATACTCCTCTTGATGTTTCTTTCCAGACTCTGAACAATTGACAAAATAGATCCTTTCCTTGTTCTACTTGGGCACTGATGGATTAGTAGAACATGAGGCACCACTAACTCGGGCCCTCTTACCATCCCTCTCCTTCCTCTTTTCCCTTGAAGTCTCGGGAGCACACACTTGTTGATTGAGTTGAGCGGTCAGAACCTAGGACAATAACCATAATGCATTATGAACATCCGCATTTGATATGTCACCGTTGGGAAGTTGACCCCAAAGTGAGAGATGGTCACCACCTTGTCCACCACCCTCAATAGCTTGAGACATGTTCTGAAACTTAATGATTAATGATGAGTAAAAAGACTTAGAGGACTTAACTCTATTACACGACATAGATCACGAAGAAGTGAAATATTTCCTAAAACACCTCACAGCCTCTTACTTATAGGTGTGGCACACTTCACAATCATGAATAAGACACTAATCAACATGGTGTTTTGGATTATGAGGAGAATTAACAACCTAGTGCTCTAATGCCATGTTTTTCATGACCCAAGCCTAGGGCCTAGACGTGACACGGCGAATAGGGAACCTGATGGAACCCCATACAACCCTCTTAACATATCAATCATACATCCTTAGTCGCGAACAACAAGATATGTAAACTAAGGGAAGTATTTGATAATCATAAAACATTCAATAGTTAAGCTCGTAGCATAAGTAAATCAATTATTCCAACAACATCTCTAACATAGATTGGAGCAGGGGAAAAGATACTTTTCGAGCTCACCCTCATAGTATCAAGTGTTCAACATAAAGAGATATCAAATAGTAGGAGTAGCATAGCTAGTTTCCTCGGACTTGAGGACTCACAAAAGTTTATCTTTCGAAATGCCAAAACAAGCCACATGGAGGACGATCGAGAGGTGGATCGGTTCCTACATGGTCACATCATGTAGGCATAGAGTATGCATTAGTACATTTGAATGTACTAAGTATGTATGATCCAATGCAACAAGATATAAGGCAACATAGTCAAGATGCATAGTCATAAGCAATAGATAAGTGTAATATCAATATGGCATGCACGATCAATGATTGGAGTAAAATATGCTTGTGAATCATATAATTTGCCCAATATATTTATTACATGTATAGGAAGAAACCATAAACAACATAGACCAAGCAGATTACTACTTGGAATACAAGGTATATCGCTCCCTTGGAAGGTGATTGAGGTATCAACCCCTCAACATGGTGGTATGGGCATGTCACCCCCTGAGAAGGTGGTCGAGGTACCTAACTCTCAACATCTTAGTATGGGCATGTCACCACCCAACAATGTGGTCGAGGTATCTACCCCTCAACATAGTAGTATTAGCATGTCAACCCTAACAAGGTGGTCGAGGTATCTACCCCTCAACATGGTAGTATAGGCATGTCACCCCCCAACAAGGTGATTAGTCATGTCACCCCCTCAATAAGGTGGTTGGGCATATTACCCCCCAACAAGGTGTGGTCTACTTGTAACACCATAGATAATTTTCATGAATTCAATACACACATGAAAACCCTTAATCATCATTAAGTCACTTGACTTGTAAACCATGTAATAAATCATGAATAACTTAAGAATCCTTGACAAGACATTTTATCAAACACTTAATGGGTGTGTATTGCTAGTTCAATATCATGCATTCAAGAGTGAAATACTATGAGGAAACTCAATGTAAATCAACACACCAGCACATAGTAAAATCGTCATGTCAGATACCTTGAACCAGTTATTAGATTTCATAATAGATCATAGATTCGTAGATCAAAACATGCATAGTCCCAGTAGACAAAACTAATTCATAGTACAAGCTTGGAATAAATAAACATGCATAATCAATCAACATTTCATAAAACCCCAACATGATTTATAATCAAAATCCATGATAAGAGATACCCATAGATGATACAACTTGAAAACATACAATTTACAGCAAAAGAAAGGTTGGGCTCCATGGGTGAAAGGACCATATGAATAAAATCCACATACCTCGAAATTGGGTTGTCCTGTATTTTAGATTAAAGAGAACTTGTAGCTTGAAGAGAATCCTTGAGGCATAAAGTTAGGCGTGAAATCTTTGAAATTTGAATGAGATATTTTGTTACATCTTGGAGAGGGTATTGAGAGGCTATTGAGTGAAATATAGTTGAAAAATGGATAAGTGTAGGTGTTTTCATGCATAAGTGGGCATGGGCTATGACCCTAATGCCCTTTTTGAAAAATGAAGGAAAAGCTTGTACTAGTCAAAGCCTAGTTCGCGACATGGACCCAACGCGGAGCGCCACATAACACTGATTTGCGCCCTTGGCGCATCGCGGCCTAGGCGTGGATAGACACTGCTTTACGAAAATTAGCAAAAATTATTTTTACTACGGGTTTTCTAAAGTTGGGGTTATACCCATCTCCTGCTCAATTTTGCCCCCTAACCGAGAATATGAAGTCACATTTTTGATATCATGCACAGATTTTGAGATATATGAAAATTACAATTATGGGAATTTTTGAAGTACATTTTGGGGCATTCCAATTACGCTCATGAACCTTCAATTTCCTTGATGCATAAGCTATCACATGACCATGTTCGCGAGGACATAACCCAATCCAATCTTAGAAGCATCATAATATACCATAAATCCATTTAAGCAACTCAGTACAGTCAAAACAGGATTCCTTGTAAGACGCTCCTTCAAAGTCTGATAACTCTTCTCACATTCATTCGACCATAAAATCATGGCCTTATTTTGAGTCCACTTAGTCAATGGAGATGCAATAGAGGAGAACCCTTCAACAAACCTTTTATAATAACCAGCCAAGCAAAGAAAACTTTGAATATTCGAAGGAGTCATGGTCTAGGCCAATTCTTCACGGTCTTCATCTTCTTCGTGTCAACCTTAATACCATCACCGGATACAACGTGACCAAGAAAGTATACCTCACCCAACCAAAACTCACATTTTCTAAACTTAGCATATAATTTCTTCTCCTTTAAAGTGTGAAGAACCAACCTCAAATGATGCATATGCACCCGCTCACTTGGGAATAAATATGGATATCATCGATGAAGACAACCAACAAAAATACTAAGAAATGGCTTGAACACCCGATTCATATGATCCATAAACGTGGCCGAAGCATTAGTAAAACCAAATGAAATCACCATAAATTCAAATTGCCCATATCTTGTCCGAAGATCCATTTTGGGAATGTCATGCTCCCTAACCATCAATTGGTGATAACCAGAACGAAGGTCAATCTTTGAGAAATGGGTGGACCCTTGAAGTTGATCAAACAACTCACAATCATTGGCAGAGGATACTTATTCTTGATGGTCACCTTACTCAATTGCCTATAATGAATGCACATCTAAAGAGACCTACTTTTTTTTCTTACAAATAACACTAGAGCACCCCATTGAGATATACTTGGCCTAATAAAGCCTTTGTCCAACGAGTCCTTCAACTAATCTTTCAATTCTTTCAACTCAGTTGGTGCCATATGAGAAGGAGGAATAGATATGGGTTAAGTAATCAGGAGAACATCTATACGAAAGTCCACCTCCCTTACGAGAGGAATGCTAGCAAAATCTATGTGAAACACATCTGAAAACTCATTCATCATTAGAACCAATTCAAATATAGGTGACTCGGACTCCAAATCTTTGACCCTCACAATATGATTAATACACCCTTAGAAATCATCTTTCAGGCCTTAAGGTAGGAAATAAATCGACCTTTAATAGCAAAGTCAATACCTTTCCATTCAAGAGCGAGCTTAGTCGAAAATTAGAACTTGACTTTTGGGTTCTACAATCTATTGATGTATATGAGGCATGCAACCAATCCATCTCGAGAATCACATCGAAATAAAATATTCAAGTTCCATAAAATCACACGGGAAGACTTTATGAAACACAAAAAGGGACAACTGTAAGACCCACCTATGGGGAGTATGAAAGGTTTAGGAAAGTAAGCTTTGGAAAATTTGAACTGACAATTTTTACGAAGGGGTTCATGGCTCATAAGATAAAGTACGACTCGAAAAGTTGGCTAAGAGAACCAGGTCAGACTTGATTAAATTTGGGATCTTTCAGGAGTTCAATCTACAACTTATCAGATGACCCGTAAAGTCTTCTGCGAGTGGTAGATAGTCCCATAGAATGAGAATCAGAGAAATGTGTTTCTGAAACTATTAGATGAAACCCCCTCTACCGCCCGAATAATGGTCTACGGAGCATAAACGGGTTCTCGTAGACTTGTTCGGTCAGTTTATATTAGGGGTAAATCAGACCTTTGTTATTTTACTAAGTTTGGAACTACATCGTTTAAGTTCTCGATGACCCCTTTTTTTCAGCCTTATACACCTTCACATGCTAATTTCTATTCATTACTCAAAAACCCTAAGTCTCTAAACACTCTCAAGTTCCCTCAAGGACTCAAGCAAGAAGGTGTAAGCTAGGGTCCCAAATTTCTCATCATTTTCAAGGTTTTACATCTCCTATCACCAAGGTATATGGGTTTGATTGTGGGAACCTTCCTTCACACAAGTGCAACCATTCTTCTCGTCTAAGTACAAGAGATTTATGGATTATTATGGTTATTTTATGAACTCCTTCATATGATGTCATTATTATGCATTATGTACATGACTTTAGTTGAATTCTTCAAGTACTGATTTTATTATGCTTAAATGCCATTGGGGTTTGACATTGTGATTGATTTGATGATATAAAGTTACATGCTCTATGATGCTATGAATGTTATGAAAGAACTCATGGGTTTTAGTCAGATTTCATGATATTTAATTGAGGATCCTACTACAATGATGGTGGGATGATTTGAATAACTTTAAAATGTGCTGGTTTTACTCCCCACTTATCTTATACTCTTGAAATGCATGATTTTTAAGTACATGTTCATAAACCCACCATGTTTGACTAAATTTATATGACAAGGCTTCTATGTGAATGAATGGTTATTGCATGAATTTCAAGAGAATCATGTTATGATAAATTATGGGATCCTAAGCATGTAATAGACTCATTAGAAATTCCTTGATTTGTAAGTAAAATTTTGAGCCCTTACACTATATATTCTACCCTCTTGTGAGTAAATAATGTCTATATAAAGGGGTCAAACATGATAACTATTTACCCTCATGTACTAACTAAAGCTAAATAGAAGGGGTCAAGCATACTACATTCTTCACCCACACGTGACATGCAATGCCTACTAGAAGTGATCATGTTTATTCCATGTTTGTACCATCTAGTGTAATGTATATGCCCACATGTAGGGGTTCAGTATTTTAATGAGCTACTCATGCTATACTATCGTGCTTTAGCAAGTCATTTGAGTTATGATTAATTTTATGATTATTTCAAGTATTTCGTGGGACTAGACTTAGTACCGATTGAGGCTTAAGGTGAGGGCTTGACCCAAGGGGTCCTTAAATAAAGTCTTGGTCTCTTAACTATATGTCACCATAGATTTATATTATTTCCCTAAATGGTATTTTACTAGTGGATCCAAGTAGGAAAAGTTCTCTAGTTTGTGGGGGCATGCTTGGTTTACCTTGGGTAGTAGACCACTCCTTCATTCAATGTGGAGTGAACATCGAAATTCCAAGTGGTAGCTCGCTTGGTCTTATATGTCAGTTAGGGTCTACTCCCACATAAGTATGATATGTTATGCAAATTTGACAATCTTCATGCATGTTTTTACTTAATCATTGATTATACATGTCATATTAAGCTTATGTCTATTGATTATGATTATGCATCTTGATTATTATGGCTTATGTGCTTATTGCATTACACCCCGCATAGTTAATACATTCCAAGTTCTAACGTATACTTTTTGCCTGTATGATCTAACCATGTAGTGACAAGAGCTCCTATTCATCCTTCTCTTTGTGGCTAGATGGTTTGTTCAAAGATCACGCTATTAGTGAGTCTTCCAAAATGGGACAACATCCACTTTCATTTCATGCTTATTAAGACTTATTTACTTATGGATATCTATATTTTGAGGGTGATCCTAGGAGATGTCTTAGCCCCTATCCCGTTCATATTTAGAGGTATTGTTGGATACATGGGTTGTATATTATGAGCTTGACTCTTATTATGTCTATGTAATGTTGGAATTTCCTTTAGTCCATTATCCACTTTTTTGTGGTTAATGTTTGTTATATTAACTAGATGGAAGTCCCAAGTCCTTGAATACCCCTATAGCATGAGTCATACTTACTGCCCCTTAGACTTATTTTCTATGGAATTAATGCTTATCCTCTTTCCTAGAACATCACCATAGCGTGAGTCCAAAGCCCTATTTCCCTTACAAATTATTTGCTACATCTTTATTACTCTTCTATGCTTCCGCGAACCAAGGATGCGCTATGCATGCTTAAGAGGCTTGTTTGGGATCCCTTCGGGTTCCCATTCACTATTTCACATCTAAGCACTAGGTTTGGGTTGTGAAAACAACCATGATAAACTTTATCAGCAACAATAGATTCACCCATAGGAGTATAGACTAAAAAAGGCTGCCTTAAGATTTTAGGATTCAAAGCAAACTTAAGCCAATAGAAGAGTCATAAAAGATAAATTTGTACCTGGATCAAGCAAAGCATAAGCATCAAAATCACAGATGTTTATATACCAGTCACAACATCCAGATTCTCCTCAACTTCCTACGAGTTTGCAAAGCATAGAACATATTGTTTCTTGGGGCAATAACTTATGGAGCTCTTTGTTAGCCTTGACCACCTTGAGACACTTAACCTTGACCCTTCTGAGAAACCTTAGGACAATCAACAACCTTGTGGTTCTTATCACCATACCCATAACATGCACCTAACTCTCTATAACAAATGCCCAAGTGATTCTTTCCACACTTATCACATCGGGAAAGCAAAGGCCCATCACCAATTGGGGCTTTGGGAGGAGGAACCCTAGAATTAGAAATCCAAGCATTAGAACCTTGGCAACCACTGAGTGTACCACACATGAGCCACATCTTTTAAATGATAAGCAGCCAACTCAGTTTTCTACTCAGAAGTGGCTCACATAACAGTCAACACCTTAGCAAGCTCATCCATAATCTCTTGAGCATCCTCATCAACCTTTCACCTATAGAACCTCGGAGGATTTATTTGGGTGAAATTTCTCACCTTAGAAGCCAAAGTTGGATCACGGGGAGGAAGATTAGCTTACCTAGTCTAAAAAGTCACCACATGTGCAAGCATGGAAAAAGCAATACATAATTCACCATTAGAGATAGGCTCTTCCAGAGGCCCTTGAGAAACTTGGTCCTCATTAGCTGGGGTCAGTCTTCGTAGGGCAGCTCTTCGTTGAGGCATCTTCTACAATGTAGTAAGGAGATCATTAGGATAAGAAAACAATCATATATGGTCCAAAGAACGACATAAGTCATGAAGAAGTTAGATAATTACTAGAATTCTATCATAGCCACCCACTCATAGGTATGGTGCACTTCACACCCATGAATAGAAATCTACTCGACGTGGCATGTTAATCTCTGAGGATCATTTATAAACCTAGTGCTCTCATACCAAGCTTGTCATGACCTAGACCTAGGTCTAGGAGTGACATGGAAAATGGGAACTTGAGAGTCCCCAAACAAGCCTCAAAGTATCCATATTCACATCATTAGTCAAGAAACATATATGAATGAGTAAACACATAGTTCTAAGAGTTGGGAAAGTAGGTCTCACGCTATGTGGATGTCATAGGTATAAGGATTAATATGGATGCACATAACACAAAACACATTAAGACTAAGGGGTTGGTAAGTTTGACTCACTCTATGGGGGCAATACGAGACTTAAGATCTTTCACATCATAGCATAAAAGAATATCATATTATTCATAATCAATCAATAAAAAAATATCCAATATATAGCCACAACAACATTCATAATATCCGAATACAACACTTAACATATAAACATAAAAGAGTCTACAAGATCTCCAATAATGCCTCTAGTCATGAGACAGGATAGGGGCCAAGATATGTCCCGGGCTCACCCTCAGAGTAAATAACATAAACAAAGAATCATAGGTAGAGGAATGGTTGTTTGTTCTTTAGAGGATAGGACTCACTATAACAAGTATTTCAAGATCCAAATTAGTCGTCGTATGGTGGATGAAGGAAATCTTCGATCCCTACCTGATTAGATCATGTAGGCAAAAGTATGTGTTTAGTACGTTTGAATGCACTAAGTATGTGGGTACAATGCATATGACTTATCAAACCTATATTCAATGTTAGATAACAAGGGTACATAATATAAAAAGAGATATATAGCCAGGAAAATTAATATAACAATGTGCCATAAAATTCATGATGCATGAAATATCAAAATGCTCATATATAATGGGGATGTAGCCATAAATACAAAAATGTCACTAATGAAATGAGCAGAAAACTTGTTGCCAAGGGTTCCATGGGAGGGTATATAGCCCGTGGTAGGGTGTACAGACCATATACTCCTCCGTGATCTGATATTTAGAAAAATTCTCCCTGAAAAAGGTCCGAGATGGTAATTCTATAATTAGAAAAATTGCACACCATCATCCATACAGAGGGCTTCACAGCTTCTTGGCTAAAATCCTTGATAAAAACCATGTTTAGCCTTGTTTCATCCTTATGAAGTCTGAATACTTGCAAAATTTCTCTTGGAAATGAAATTTCTAGCCTTTATCCGATGATATGACTTGTGGGGTATTACAATTCCCTTTTGGATTGACGGTTCTAGATAGGATTATCCTTGAGGCAGTCGATGATTCTTGCGGTGATCCTGTATAAGATTTGGTGGTGAGATTCATTGCATTCGGACTACTACTAGTTCTGTCCTTGTTTATATTCTTTACTTTTATTCAAAAATTGAGTTGTATGTACTATTCCAAAGTCATATTAAATGCTCTCTAAAATTATTATATAAGAGCCAGGTTTAATTCTTGTATATTTTTCTTTCCTTTAATTTGTATTGTGATTTCCCTTAAGGACTCTCGTTTATGGTTTAATTTTATAGCTTGCACATAAGGTTGGGTTAGGATGTGTGCCATCATGATCTTAATTTCTGGACCATTACAAATAGGTATCAAAATACAAGTTTCCCAATTTCATAAATTAAAAAGCAAGGTATCTCGTTGGGGCTCCTAGATTGGTACATAGACATTCATATCTATCTTCGGGAGGATACAAGATGTTTATTAGGAGAAATTTTTCTTTCATTCATTCCTTTCGTACAATTCATTCATATCAGAATATTATAAATAACTATTTTATACATTTTATCTTAAGGGTAATAACCGAGTTCAAGAGGGCATCTCCATCTCAATGAAGATCTAGTGAGGCCCTACCCAAGCTCGCGTGTGAGTATCAGGATGAATTTGATAAAAAGATATTTGAGGGTTTTGTTGGATTGATGTCTCCTCGATTTGATGGTACAATAAAGGATAGAGTATCTGACTATTTGACTAAGTGTTAGTGGATCTACAAGTTGGTAAGAGGATTTGATGATTATCCCAAGCGTGTTACAACCTAACATATGTATCAAGTGGTTGTTTTAGAGTGTACTGATCATGCTTGGATAATTGAGAGTATATGACAAGTTAGATGGGCGACGTCAAGAGGTTTCAATGTCAGTGTCTGTTTTATGGTTATCCAGACAAATATAGATAGTGTTCGACTTCAGGCACCTACGGTTACCACAATATAACAACAAATACAACTATCCATAGGAAAAAGGTAAATGGGAATCTAGCTCTATGTAGACTAGCCAAGGGGGTTTATCAGGTTCAATGGAAGCGTGTTACTGTTTAAGATTACCTTCATGGGGATTCTGGTCACTGAGGGTACTTAACACATGATAAGCATAGTTTGGAAACAATCGGGATCATAACTTTTATGTGGCTTCATAAAGTGAACATATGTCATGAAAGTTATATTATGACTACTACTATGGTATCTACGTTCACTTGATTTGCGTTATTTGCTGTGTCACTTCTACCATTAATCTCTTTGAGAAGGGGTGCGTATTGCTTTGTTAGAAGTGAGGGAAATTTGTAAATCTATTGTAGTTATTCAACAGTGAGAAAGTTGTGGACTATTTGAGTGCTACATTATTGATGATTGTAATGTGTTCTAGTAGTTGATCAAGTGGGCCTTCTCACATGATTCTAATAGAATGCGAGTACGGAGACATCCGTTGTCAAATGCAAATACTAGCTACTATGGAGATAGTAATTGTCCCATCTACTTGGATAATGAGATTTGATGTAGCAATCCATTTTAGGAAACTAACTTGTTGTTACTACGGATGCATGAGATGAGCAACTCATTATAAGATAAAACATAGTGATGGATCTTAGTATAGTATTCTTGTGTTTAAGAGTGAATTTCTTTTTTAGATATCTAGTTTGGGTACTGACAATTATTCTATAAGCCAGAATGAGTGAATTTCCATTCAGGTAGTGGGCTTCAGTACCAAGGAGGTTTTTAACGTGTTTTCTTATGTGAAAACAATCAAGAATGTTAGAAAGGAAGAGCAGGTAAAAATTAGTTATTTCATTGGATTTGGCTAGTGTATCCTGGGTTTGAAGTATCATATCAATTAAAGGATTAGTTTTCCAGGATGACATGGATTGTTTATATTGTTCAGGTTATGGTAATCAGCGCACATGTGCATCATATGGGTTAAAAATTATTGGTTTTGAATCAATAACTAGTACGGCATGAGTCTCTAATAAAAATATGGTGCAATCAATGATAAAAGTGATTTATGATAAACGATGGTATGTGTTAATATTGGTTGAAATAGTGATTGGTTTATGGTGCACCAATCGAATTCAGTTTTTTGTCATAAGTTTATATTCATGGTCGTAGGACTCGTCAAGATATGGATTGGTAAAGTAATGAAGAATACTTGCCAGATGGAGTATTGAACATTTGGAAAGACTTGTGCCTTGTGTTGGTTAGAGATGTACTACTTTAGGTTGTGAAAATACAAAATGAAGTTTTCATTTGAAGTGTGAGTTTATGTAGAAGGTAATCTGTTACCAATTCTTTTCAAGGAATGATAGTGATTAATAGGTGCAAGAAAAATATGAGAGACATGGGCATCAACTTTTTTAGACTTTATGGTTGGATTTTGAATATGGGTTTTTTTCTTTATATTTAGATGTGGCAATGAAAGGTTGGTTGATCTGACACAAGCTTATGACAGTTATTAGCTACTTCTCTGAATATTTTACCTTGATTTGGGTGACAAACAATGATGTATAAGACTTTGAGTTTTAAGTTGGATATGATTATTCAATCCTGATATATGACTTATAGGAGCACTACGAGAAGGAATTATAGATCTATATGGGCATCAGGTTTTCGACTGGGTTGATACTGTTTTTTTAATGAAAATAGCATCAATTATTATGATGAACTACATGGATGCTCAGTGGTGGATACAAATTATGTGTTTATGGAACATAAAACTCTTAGGGTCATCAAAGGTTTATTTAGGGTTTGGATCAATGGTACGAGCGTTTAAATAGAGGATGAGGCATTTCGTGTGAATAGTTACACACGGTTGAGATTAATTTTTGATTCAACAGTTGAAGCTCGTGAGAAAAGTGCCATCAGATTTGAAATTAGTACTAAAATGGCCTTAGATAGGGCCTTTTTTCAACATGGGAAGCACTGGATTCGCTAGTGATGGACTGTAGTATTTTATTTTGGAAAGAGAGAGGGCATAAGTAAGAACTCGGATAGTGATTGTTAATATTTTTTAGTAGTTTTTGTATTAATAAAGTCTTTCGAAGCATTATAAGAGAATCTTTAAGTTCGTGATACCTTGATGGCATTGGATTTTTATTAACAGAGTCACTGGAAATTTGTTGAGTTTGATAACATAAGTATGTTTTAAGCTATGTAAGTGATCACATAAAAGATCATGTATAAAGGGATCTACCTAGTGGGAGCAAGATGATTGGAAGAGCTCTAACTAATGTTGCTTAAGGAAGAAGATTATGATCAAGGCAAATGGAAATTTCTAGCAACACGAGTATACTAGTACGCTACAAGTATGAGTCTTATTGAGAGTGCGAGTAATGGAATTATTATGGAAAGTTGTGGATCTTGGCGATCGTGGTTGTTATCTTGTTGATAAGGGTATCTTCCAGCTTTATATGATTTACATTGAAGATGGTTGGGCTTAACGTCACCATTCTTAGGCATAGAAAACTTTCACAATTGCTAACCTAGTGTTTCAACAATGTCATTTAGAGATTATGCATGTATATATCATTTGCTAAGTGTTAGCTTGACTTTCTCTTCTTTGAGGTCAAATAAATTGGATCCTTCTTAATGAGTATGCATTCTAAATAATCAAGTTGGTACAACTTATGTTTGTGAGAGAACCATGTTAATTGGAAGGAATATAGCTAAGGATTGCAGTTCTTTGTGTATTTTGAGAGTTTGGTGGCTGGGTTAGATTTACCTGTAAGACCTCATAATTCTACAATTAGGATCTAGAATTTGTTGTCACAAATACATAAGATTGAACATAGTGATGCCTTAGTGATTCCTTACTTAGACCTATATTTTAAGGCTCATTAGTATATGTGGGAAGTGTGTTCGAAGTGAATTCGGATCATGAGAGACCGCTAGTATTTCATTGATTTTAAAACCTTCCTGCCGATTAAGTTTTTTGCATTAGATTATGCAAGGGTCAATTTCAAATGACCACAACTCTCATCACACAAAGAATTAGGTGGCTCATAATATATCAAATTAAGAATCTTTGGAATATCTTTCCAACACCACCAAGATTGGCTCATTTTGAGTTCGAAGCAAAATATTATGGCCGTTGTACTATGAAATACCAGAGAAGAGTTGATTCTATGACCCTAACTTATGGTTCGTGGATTGAACTATGACCTGTCCTGTTATTTTATGGAATGACTTCGTCAAGTCTATGTTTTGGGTCCCTGATGTGCTGTCAAAATATGGTACGTATAATGCCTAAAACAAGGGATTTTGCAAGTTATTAATGCGATCTTTTATGATTTTTATGTTTTTTTGTGTCGTTCTTGCAAAAAGTACAGGTTGGTATGATTTTGGGAGAAAATTGCAGATTTTGATGAAGTTCAGTACATACAAGCCACCCTACGAGTCGTAGCCCAAACTACGAGTTGTAGTGTTCCCCCGTAACAAGAAATAGTGTTCAAAATTGGGAATTTGCAAAGTAAAGGTCAGCTATACGAGGCTAGCTTACGAGTCATATGTCTCACTATGACCTGTAGGAAGGGGCATCATAGCCAGAAATAGTGTAGCCAAAATTTGGACCAAGACTGCAACTGGGGACTAGGAGAAAACACTACGAGTGGTAGGTCCGGAAACGATTCATAGAAATGGATCATAACAGTCAATTCTAAAATGTCAGGTGCTGACTATGAAAGCATTTCGACTCGTAGGTCACCCTAGGAGTCATAACTGCGAACCGTACCTACTGCCAGTTGTATATTCTGTTTTATTTTTAGTTTTTTTTTGTAAATAGAATAAATAGCTAATGATAACATGAAACTCGACATTTTAAAGATTTTGAGAACACTTTGAATATTCTTAGAGAACTTTTCTAGGGCTTAGTATTTCATTTTGAAGACCCATTTTGGGGGATTTGAAATCACGTGTACTTAACTTCCATTAATCCAAACTTGTGGTTTCAACATCTAGGTGTTTTTGTTCATGATTGTTTTTGTGTAATTTCTCAACCATGTCTTTTAGATTTATTGTTTGTGATTTTGCCTTAACCATGAGTAGCTAATCATCTACAAGTTGGGGTTGTGGAAACCATGAGGAGTTGACTTGAAATAACCTAGATTTTGTGCATTTCTTTGATTGGTTATTCACATGTATTATCTACATCCTTTCATTTTGAATGTTGTTTGGTGGTGGCCAACACCAAACCCCACCTAATATCACGATCTCAACCAAGGTAGTGACTAATAGGAAAAGGGAAGTAGATGACAGTATTCGATTTATGTGTTCTCGTATAATCAATAAAGCCTGAACAAAGGGAGGTTGACTGGGACAATGGGTAATAGTTAGCTGGCACGTCATCACTACTGACCAAGAGCCATGGTAAAATTCGACCTTTATCTTCAAAAGAGAGCTGGAAGAACCTAAGTTACCGCCCTGCATGCAATGTCTTGATTGGAGTTATATTGTTTGGGGTAATTGAGTCAACGAATCATGGGGAACAAATTTCCTAGGTTGTCCCTCAATTTGATTGTCTTCTTGCATTTGTAGTGTAGTATTTCTATTTGTTCTTCAGCTTGAATTGCAAACCCCTAGCCCCTTATTCTAGAGAATATAGTGATCGATACTTCAAATAATTGTTAGTGGATCAATATAGTCAAGCCCCGTATTCACTATGGATTCGACCCTAACCCTTGGTTAGGTTTATACTTGACTGCGAATGCTTTACTGTCGGAGCGCGAACATAAAAATTTATGTTGTCATTGTCGCGGAATACGGCTGGGTTCTTTACTTGATATCACTATTAGTTAATTCAAGTGTCGATTTCTAGATTCTATTGTATTTTACTTTTGTTGTTTAGTTTTGTTTACAGGTATCCAAGGGAGAGTACGTTAAGATTCAGCTCAGACAAGCACTCGCAGGATGATAATCACAATGTCTGAACAAAAGCTTATCATCACATGTGATTTATTTGAATCATTGCAATGGCGTGTCCTATTGTATTGGCAAGAATCTAAAGACCCTCAAGTTCATTTGAAGAACATTATACAAATACTAAGGGGAGTACTTGGAACACGACACCCAGCGTGGGATGCCATGGCTTTTCAGACTTTTCCCATGACCCTCAGGTGCGAAGCTGCAGAGTGCTGGTGTATCCTCCCACCAGATGTTTGTTGTAACTAGGGAGAAGTGCAAAGGGTCTTCCTCATGAACTTTTATAATGAGCCTAACAAGAAACCACTACATTGTAGGATTGCTAACATTCGACGAGTTCTAGGAGATTCATTGGGTACAACTTAAGATAGATATCAAGACTGTTTGGGGAAGAAGCCAAATCATGGTTTACTCAATGATGAACTAGTGGCAAGCTTCTATCAAGCATTGAGTTCTGAACAACAATTGCTTGTCGATGCCTTATTTGAAGGGAACTGCTGGGTATTTTTGAGGCAGCCACTTAATGAAGTCACTTAGTACATGGACAATGTATCTGGGATTAGCCAAGTGTACCAGTGATATCAAGATAACTAGTGGATCCCATTAGTGTTTCAAGGGAAGGCTCTAGTAGTACAAAAAGGTATAGTATGGTCAATTGGATCAAGCTACCACATCAACAATGTGTTACGGAAAAACCATTGAAAGTTGAGAGTATTCTTGAACGACTGTTGAAGAAAGTGGATGAGCAAGAGGAGATGCTTCAAGAAATTAAGTTTGATGTCATCAAGGTAAATTACAAGGTGATTAACAAGTAATGGCAATTCAAAAGATCAAAGGCCAAGTTGAGCAGGTCTCTAAATAGTTAGAGCATATTCAAAAAAAAACAGGAGGAGAGATCATAGAAGTGGTGATAAGAGCTCACCGAATGTTGAGGAAGTCTGAGTACTCAAGAGGACTATGTCGAGCCACGACATTAAACAAAGCGCTTCTTAGGAGGCAACCCAAGTATCTTTTATGTTTTGGCTTGTTTTATGTTAATCTTGATTGTTTCAATCATTCGATAGCAGATTGATGTTCGTTTTGATTTTTAAGACATTGAATTAGTTTTATTATTTTAAAGATTGGTGTATTTTGAGTTTTGGTTTGCAGGTGTGAATCAAATGCTAAATAGTGTGAAGGAAATGGCATTTGAAGCAGCCTCTATGACTAGGCCTACGAGACATAGTGCATGCTACAACTCGTAGTCATACCTCTTAAAGGAAAACAGTGTTTGATTAGAGTTGGTACATACACTGCGAGCCAACCTTATGACTTTTAGGGTCCCCTACGAGTCATAGGTGGGGTTCGTCGTGCCTAGCTATGAATTCTAAATTTTTCTAAGTGTTGGTTCTGCTATGAAACCGGGATCAACGATTCGTAGGACACTCTACGAGTCAAAGTTGGGGTTTCATAGACCCGATATGCATAATTTTTAAATACTACCCGGTTGAGTATATGAGGGGTGAAAATTCATTCGACCCCTAAATTTCCCTTTATAAATGGTTACTTCCCCCCAAAACTTTCACAAAAACCTTTCCTACTATTCCGATCTCACTTTCTGGCGACCCATGTCACTTTCCGATGAGATTTTCTGGTGGGTCCTATTTTCTAGGGTTTCGACTTCTCCATTTCTCCATCTGTGCATCTATTTTCTTATCATTCTCTCAATTGGTATGTTTCCTTTGTTAGATTTTTCACACTCATGTTATGGTTTTCGCATATTGTTGAATTATTGTGTGTTTAGTGGTAATAATTAGTATACCCATGAGAAAATGTTGGTCTAAATGTGAGAATTGGGGTTTGGTCGATTACAGTGTCCCTAATGTCATTTTGAATTGTGAAAACACTCTTGTTGGATTGTTATGATGATGAAAATCTTTCCATATCTAAATGTGGATCATGTTAAGAAATGATTATATGATGTTTGGTTGATAATGGGTTTATGGAGGGGTCGGAATTGGGGTGTTGGTGTGTGTTTAGAGTGATCGTTTGAGATACCCCTATGTGGATTTGTCTTGAACCTTTTTAAAATCCTATTATTGTGTGGTGGTGTTAATAATTATGAGTTTGGGGAGCATTTATTCTTCGGTACTTCTTTAAAGTGATTGGGAATTGTTGTTAATTGTTTTGATCATGAGTAGATCTTTGTGGGGTAAGTTTTGACTTCGGTCAACATATTTGAGTAATAAGATTGTTTGTGTGCCTGAGATAGTGCTTAGTTCTTGCTTCGATGCTGTTTATATTATGAAAATTTTGCTATTTTCCTTTGTGTGGCACGGTTACAAGCACCATAGGTGCCCTTTTTTCTGTTACGAGAACCTTCTACGATTCATAGGTAGTCCTACGAGTCGTGGTGGTCCCTCATAGGAGGGAACATTCACCTATGGTTCCTTAGCACTCACCATATGAGACCCACCTACGAGTCGTAGTATCCACTACGAACCATATTGAGGGACTTGTAGGACCTATCTTGTGCTTAAAATATTCAATTACCTACTACGAGCCTAGGCTAAGACTCGTAGGTCACCCTACGAGTCATACCTATGACTTATACTTGCAAATTTACAGCTAGTGCAGTGTCCAAATTTTTCGGTGTTTTACTTTTTGTTCTCCATTCTTCTCACTTTTTTCTTTGTTTCTGTTCTGAGTATGTATAAATGTAGTGCTCATTATGGGTTTGCGATGTAATTTTTAGGTCCTATGGCTCCAATCTCTAGAGAAAAAGCTATTAAAGTGTTGGGTCGACGATTGAATGATGAGCCATCAGATAATAATTAGTCAAATGGATTTGAAGAAGTCTATATAGTCAGGATTGACCCCAGGGACAATGTGCCCTAGACTAGATCCAGAGCTGCACTGACCCCAATAGAGTTACTAGTTCCTCCAAGTATGATGAGGAGGGAAATGGAGATGGGTCGGGTATCATCCCCTCATACTTAGAGATGGGATCACAGGAGCCATCCTAGACCCCACATGATGCTGCAGAGTCACAGCCCCCGGTCAAACCATCTGTTTCCTCTACTGAACCCAGAAATGTCAGATGGGCAATCGAGGTCATCAAAGCTATCTATGACAATGGTTGGAGATAAAGTGTCACAACCTAAGACTAGGGCGTAGACACGACACAGCACATGGGGAACTCGAAGGGACCTCAAGCAAGCCTCATAACATATTATTACACATCTTTGGTAGCGGAAGAAAAAAAATACAACAAAAAATGGTAAATAGGGAGAAATAGGGCTAAGGGACAATTTTCATAACACAAACATCAAGAGTCAAGAGAGAGTCAAAGCTCATAGCATAGATACATAACATGTCTAACAACACCTCTACTACGTAGATAATAGTAGGGGCCATGACAAGCAACTAGGCTTACTCTCATAGTCAAAGTATACAATAAAGAAAGAGCGTTGCAATACATAGTATAAGAACAAAGACCAAAGTCCCAGGAATGGAGGACTCACCAACTAGACTGAGTGATGTCATGCTAGCCATGTGTAGGAGCAGGATGATCAAACAGTGCTCTGGCTTCTATATGGTGATATCATATAGGCATAGAGTATGCGTTAGTACGTTTGAATGTAATAAGTATGTAGGATGCAATTCAACAAGCGATAGGCATCATAGTCAAAATACATTGAGATAAGCAATAGATAGCATAGTAACAATATGACATGTATGATCAACGCTTAGGTAAAATATGCTTACATAGAATATAATACATGTGTTAGAAGAGACCATTATCCTACGAAGGCATCCTATGGGTCATAAAACACACTACAACTCATATAGGTAGACTCGTAGTAAGAACAAGAGAGCCAAAATGTTGGACCAAAGACTGAAGGCTAAGTGACGACTCATACCTATGGGTCGTACCAATTTAGTTCAAGATTCCAAAAACCTGATACGAGACCTCGACGACGATTATAGGTCATCTTATGAGTCATAACTGCGTGACTTATCAACTATTAGCTATTTTTTGTGTAAATTCTAGGGTTGTTTTGTAAATACTATATATAGTTTAAGTTAGGTTTTTAGAAGGGAGTTCGACCAGGAGACATTCTAGAATCTCTCTTTGAATCTTTTCTTTGTTTTTTTAGAGTAGTTTATTATTCTTTCTAGGAAAATCAATTTTGGGGATTGTAAATCTTCCCTTGTACTCATTGTTTATCAATCAAGCTTATGGGTTTGCCACTTGTGGTGCCTGTTCTCTTCATTGGTATTTGTAAAGCTCTCATTTATGTCTTATATGTACATTTTTGCTTGTTTTGCCTTAGCTGTGAGTGGCTAAGCACCCAAAACATGGGGTTGTGGGAACCATGGGTAGTTGACTTGAGAATACATAGGTTTCTTGCATTTCCATGATTTGGGTTTTGCATGTATTATCTATTTCCCTTCATTATTATTGTTGTTTGGTGGTGGCCACCACCAAACTCCTCCCACTACCACGATCCCTACAAAGGTAGTGATGAATAGGAAAAGGGATGTAGATGATAGAATTTGATTGATGTGCTCTCATTTAATCAACCAAGCTTGACTAAGGGGAGGTGGACTAAGACATTAGGTAACGGTTAGTTGGCACGCCATGGTTGCGGACTAAGCACCATGGTGAAATTTGACCTTTACCTTCACAAGAGGTCTAGAAGAACCTAAGTTACCGCCCTGCAAGCAAATCACCAATTTTAGTTATATCTAGGTTAATCAAGTCGATGAACCATGGGGAACACAATTTCGAAGTTGTTCCCGAAGTTGAGTGTTTCCTCGCGTTATAGTTAGTAGTAGTTTTATTTTGTTTTTGTATCACAAACCCCCCGCCCCCCATTTAGAGATTGTAGTTGTAAATACTAGAAATGATTAGTGGTGAAATCTCATTGTCAATCCCTGTATTCCCTGTGGATTCAACTGTAACCTCAGTTAAATTAATTGCTGATAATGACCGCTTTTTGATTGGAGCGTGAACATTATCAAAAATTATGGTGTCGTTGCTAGGGAATACAACTAGGTTTTGATTTTATTTCACTGTTGGTTAGTTTAAGTGTTGATTTCTAGAGTCTCGTCTATATTATTTTTTCTATTCGTTTTTGGTTAGCTGATTTCAGGTGTTGGTTGGCTGGCATTATGAGTGAACAAAAGTTCTACATTGCAAATGACTTGTTGGAAGGTATGTAGAGGCACACTCTATTTATGGGCAAGAGTCTGAAGATCCCCAAATCCACCTATAGAATTTCACTCAAAAGTTGAGAGGGGTCCTTGGGACAAGGCATCCTACTTGGGAGGCCATGACTCTTAAGGTTTTCCCCATGACTCTCTGGAATGAAGCTGCAGAATGCTGGTCAATCCTCCCACATGATGTTTGTTCAAACTTGGTGGAAGTACATAAAGTCTTCCTCATGAACTTCTATATGGAGTCGAACAAGCTAAAGCTACAGAACAATATCTGTAATTTCAAAAGAGAACCACGAGAACCTTTGGTAGTGGCTTGGGAGCGGTACAAACAGTGCTTAGCAACAAATCAGAAGCATGGTCTGACTGATAATGAATTGGAGGCTAGCTTCTACTGAGCACTAACTTCTAAGAAACAAGGGCAGGCTGGCGTACTATTTAAAGGGGACTGTTGGGAGTTCGTAAGACAACTATTTGATGAGTTCCCTGAGACTATGCATAAGCTATCTGCAGTTGCCCAAGTCTACTAACCCTTCAAGGGCACACCATACCAACTACTAGTGCGTCTATGGGAGCCTCTAGTAAAGCCAAAAGTGAAAATGTGGCACACTGGACAAGATTACCCCACCGCATTGTATCACTGATAAATTGGCCCAGATCCAGCATGTGCTTGAACAAGTCCCGATCAAGGTGAATGAGAAAGATAACATCGTTAGGAAGATAAATTTTGATGTCCTCAACTGTAATTACAAACTGGAATAACAAACTATACTAATGCAAAGCCTTGGTGATAGGATAGAGTAGCTTGCTAAGCAACTGGATGCAATGCAAGATAAATAAAAGAATAGTAGAAGGAGCAGCGATGGAACTCATGGAGAAGTCTGATTATCCATGATGACAAAGTTGAGCCACGCTGTTGAACAAGGCGCTTCTTGGGAGGAAACCCAAGTATCTTTTTTGTGTGTCATTTTATTTTGAGACATTTTATTGTACTTAACTTATTAGTTGGTAATTTAGTATTATGTTGTAATTGTTGAGACTTTGAACCATTTGTATCGATTGGAATTTTGGTGTATTTTAGGTAATAGTTTACAGGGAGAAACCAAGAACTGACGAAGGAAAAAATTATGCTTGGATACAACTTCTACGAGAAGTCCTATGACTCGTCATGACTGTTATGACATGTAGTCATGCCTCGTAGAGGGAAACAATAATCACTAGAAGCTGTCACACACACTACGAGCCAACTTTACGATTCGTAGGGTCCCCCACAAGTCGTAAGTTGGGTACGTAGTGCTCAGGTATGAAGTTGTGAATTTTCCTAAGTGGGAATTTTCCAAAGTGTGTGTAAACTCTGATGCTTTCTGATTAGTTGTTGGTCGTTGTGGAAATGTAGGAGGCACCCTGGGTGCTCTGTACTTTCTGCTACGAGAACCCACTAAGAGTTGTAGGTTACCCTACGAGTCTTAGTGGATCTTTGTAGCAAGAATCAGTCACATATGATGCCTTAACATTTTCCATGCGAGACTCACCTACAAATCGTAGCCCTTGTCACAAATCATAGTGGTGGTTTCGTGGCCTTGATCTGAACTCTCAAAATGTCTCTAAAATAAGATACGAACCTGACCTATGACTCGTAGTGCACACTATGAGTCGCACCTGCGTCTCATACTTGATTCTAAAATATATTTCCCTTAGCTACCTTGTTGTTAGGATGCTACTATACGACTCATAGGTTGTCCTATGAATCACACTTACACCTCGTATCTGCAGCGTTAAACCTAGTTTAGTTTGTTTTTAGTTAGGTTATCTTAATGTTCTTGTTTGATTGTTTCGTTTGTTAATTGTTTGATTGAAAAAAAACATCATAGGACTCATGCTTTAACATGTTGAATATTTTTCAAAGATAATGTCTTCAAGAGGTCAAAGGGTGTTTCCTCTGTTTCTAGTCAATACCTAAGAGATGAGTAATCCGAGGATGAGTAATCAATTGAAGAGATGAATATGCACCTTAACCTTGAAGATAACATACCGTTAACATGATCGCAATCAACCAGAGTACCAATGGAAGTGGATAGCTCCTCCGAGTCTCATAGGGAGGGTGAAAAAGATGGGTTAGATGATGATGACTCCACTTCTGACTCTGGTTCTCTTGAAGTGACTCAGGCTCAAGATCAAGTGAACACTCCTCTACAACCAGCTGATTCTACATATGTCGTCACCTCCACCGAGCCACAAAAGACTAGATGGTGTGTTCCTAGAATGAAAGAGATCTATGATAAGTAATTGGATCTTATGAGTTAAGGTACGCCAGTACGAAGGTTTCATGAGAAAGGTTGAAAAACTCAGGGTTGAAAGGTGTACTAGGTTTAGAAGCTGACGTTGACCGCTATGGGTTAGGATGGTTATCACAAGTACTGCAAAAGTACGCCCCTTTCTTGGTCTGAGAATTGTATTCCTCTTATTATGAGATTGTATGCGATAACCTTCCAAGGCTCATGAAACCTATTGATGCACCACGGTTGAGTTAAGTCATGGTCGGTGTAAGGTTGTCGACATCTCAGTAGAGACTATTCAAAAGAGTACAATTAAGACCTAATTATAGAGTCCCACAGTCTACAGCAGAATATGATCATAGGAGGGCAGAAATGAGGAAAGTAGTTAATTGGAATGATGTTTGGCTGAGAACGAAGTTATTGAGGTGGATAGCGGGCCAAATTTTTGAGGAAGATATTGAGCTAATTTGGGTTACAAACCATGCCAAGCATATGAAAAGGCCCATCTTTCATATAGGTCAAAGTTTTGGTGGTCTATTGTCCGATGGCGTATCAAACCCACATTCATACATAAAGTGATCATATTAGAGAGGGCCGTGTTGGTAGCGAGCATCTTGGTAGGGTATGAAATTGATTATGCTAGTGTTATTGCAGAACAGATTCACGAGTCAGCGGTCCGCACTCAGCAAGCATTGTCATTCCCCATTCCGATTCATGGATTATGCAAGGAAGCTAGTGTGGGGTTTTCTCTCCACGTGGACCCTCATGTAGAGGCTTTGCTTACGATTGAACCCAGCATAATTAAGGCTGATGAGAACCCAATAGTCCGACAGATAGGTATTCCTCTAGCTATCCCAGAGCCATTCCCAATGAGGCCTCATATTCCAATTTTGCCTTCAGCTACTACTGGCACTACTCTGACTACTGCAGAGCAAACACAATCGGTTGAGATTGAGTCTACACCATCTTCCAACGTTTTAGCACCAACAATATCTACTTTATAGGTTGGCCCTCTTTTGTATGTTGTTGCATTTCAGGCTTTATTACGTAGGGTGTCTGTAGCAGAGGGCAGGCTACATGAGTTGTTAGCACGGGTCCGACCATTGATTGATCATACTGTTCGAAACTCCGAGGAGAGGATGAAGGCATTTTCAAAAGATTTAGTTGATGAGAGAATCCGAGAGGTGGATGCACGGGTCAATGCATTTGAGACTAGAGTCAACAAGAGCCTTGAAGGAGTTGGGCGTGCCGACGCAAGCGCTATTACTGAGGAGTTGGCCAAGTTCAAGGCTGACAAATTATAGATGTTGGCAGCCACTGTTCCAACCCCAGAGGTAGCACTGATTTGATTGGCTCACCAACCATCCGGACACCCATGGGAAGAGGCCCCTTGAGTAGAGTAATGACCCAAAGACGACCCAAAAGAAGCAGAGACAGAGGGAGGAGCCCATACATGAGGTAGTGGCACAGGAGTAGATATTGTTGATGGCTATTCAGAGAGAGGGAGCGCAACATAACCACCTGGAGAGGGTGCTTCTGATACTATTGCAGAGGAGAGGCAGCCTCAGGACACCATAGATCGGCCAAAGACCAGTGCTTAATGAACTTTGATGTTTGAATTCTTTTGACCCCAGTTCTTATTTTATCACGTTGGATACTTTGTTAACTTATTAGACAATCTTTTTTATTATATTGGTTTTTGGCTGTGTTTAAATATTTTAATGTTAGATGTTATTTTTACTTATACTTTGGATGTTAATTTTTTGTTTTTGATGGATGTATGTATATATTTCTATATTATCGTGTCTTGTTTTCGTTCTTTGTCTTTGCTCTGAGGAAAAAGTATCCTAATTTTGTGGGGAGTGGGAAGTTATGGATTAAGGTGAAGTCTGAGTAACATCAAGTCCATAACTTCCCCTATTTTTGATCCGAAGGTTTTCTTATTGTGTTTCTTTTTCCTTATGGATGGTTACTTTTTCTGTTGAACCAACATGATTAGGTAGTGTATATAATAGGTAAATTCATAGTAGTGTTATTTATTACATATAAATAATTTTTATATGTGTTTTTAATGTTTTGACGAAAATTTGGGTACCCTCAAAATTTTTTGAGTTTGATTATTGATGCATTCATATATTTTTTAGTATTTGGCAATGTGTTATGATATTGTGAAGGTAAGTCAAGACTGAAAATATGACCTGTAAGTCTATACTTGATTGTGGATGCAATTTCCATGTGCGTTGTAAGCTTACTTTGCTGCATTCATGCATCCTGTATGGACCCAAAACTTGTCTTGTTACTCTGAAATTTGTTTGGTAATGTGGTGGATATTGAAAGGATGTTAGGACTTTGTTATTTGAGTGAAACCAGTTTTGGCCTAAATGACCCACCAGATGAGTTAGTGAATCCATTGTTCCAAACTTTGGAGCTTCTTATGGGAATGATTCTTTCTTGATATGTTGCTAGCTTAATCTTGTTTGATGAAATACCTTGATATTGGCCCTGGTTTATCCTTGATCATGTGAACCTTGATTAAGGCTAAAGGCCTAAGTTGGGGGTGGCTGAAGTTGGTGGCCATGGTTTGGGACATAGATATTGTGTACTTCACCTGGGGCTAAAAGTCTAAGTTGAGGGTGGCCCTTATGTTTGTAAAGTAATAATAATAAGGTGGTTAGTTGGGAAATCAAGAAATAAATGAAAAAGCATGAGCCGAGTGAAGAAAGAGAAAAGAAAAGTACCTTGAATTGTGAAAAAGTAGCAAAAATGATTTTTAAATCAAGGTACAGCTGAAAAAGAGAAAGAAAGCACTTGAGAAATGTTCAAAACAGGAGAATAAGGGTGGAGTGATTAAAAAGGGTTGGATTATGAAAGTAAAAAGTATTGGTAGATATGGTTCAAGAATAGCTTTTAGTCACTACATTCCCAACAAGCCACACCAAAGCACCCTGAACCTATGTTACAAGCCTATAATTCCTAAAGTGATCGACTCCACTTTATCACCAAGCCAGAAGATGAATATAGAGGAAAGTATATGGTGTTAGTCAGTATGCTTGAATTCAATTCTGAGAGTGAGAAAACTTCCTCAGTCCCTGAATTCTAAATGCTTCTAAGTGAGTATGAGGGACTTCTTTTCAGTGAGGGTATTTGCACTACTTGATTAGCATATGACTATACCAGTGATTATGGATGGTTGATGCTCCTTAGCTTGTCATAGTTGGATTGCCATGTATCTCATTATGTTCTTGTTTTCTTAATAACTTTGCAAGCCTATTTTGATAGTTGGGTACCTGAATCAAAGTAGCCGGTTTATATACCATTAGTATAGTTGCTATGTATTTCTCTTTGTGTGCGTAAATTGATTCGTCGCTTAAGGACAAGCAACAAATTTCTAAGTTGAGGGTGTTTATGTGTTGTCAAAGTACAACACATTTGGTGCCTCAAACAAGGGATTTTGTGAGTTCTTAAAGTGACTTTTTATTGTTTTGATGTGTTTTTGTGTTAATCTTGCAGAAAAGCTAGATTGGCATGACTTTAAAAGAAAAGTTGCAGATTTTGCTAAAGCATAGGCCATAAGAGCCCACCCACAAGTCGTAGCTCAAGCTACAAATCGTAGGGTGTGTCATAGTAAGAATCAGAGACAAAAAATTCATAAATCTGCCAAGTGAAGGTCACTCCTTCGAAGACATCCTACGAGTCGTAAGACATACTACGACTCGTATAAGTGGACACGTAGCGAGAATCAGAGAGCCAAAACTTAATACCAAAAGCTGAAGGCCAAGGCTACGAGAGCAACGTACGAGTCATAACTCAAGCATAGATTCTTACGTATGGATCGTACCAGTTTAGTTCAAAATGCCAAGAACCTGACATGAGATCCCAATTATGACTAGTAGGTCATCCTATGAGTTATAACTGTGAGACTTACCATCTACCAAATGTCTTTTTTGTGTAAATTCTAAGGTTGCCTTATGAATACTATATATAGTTTAAGTTAGGTTTTTAAAAGGGAGTTCGACCATGAGACATTATAGAATCACTCTTTGAATCTTTTCTTAGTTTTTAGAGTAGTTTATTGTTCTCTCTTGGATAACCCATTTTTTAGATTACAAATCTTGTCTTGTACTCATTATTGATCAATCAAGCTTGTGGGTTTGCAACTTGTGGTGCCTATTTTCTTCATTGGTATTGGTAAAGCTCTTATTGATGTCTTGTATATACATTGTTGCTTATTTTGCGTTAGCCATGAGTAGTTAAGTACCCATAACTTGAAGTTGTGGGAACCATGGGTAGTTGACTTGAGATGACCTAGGTTTCTTGCATTTCCATGATTGATGTTTTGCATGTATTATCTATTTCCCTTCATTATTATTGTTATTTGGTTGTGGATAACACCAAACCCTGCCTACTATCATCATCCTGACCAAGGTAGTGACGAATAAGAAAAAAGGTGTAGATGACAGAATTCGATTGATTATTCTCATGTAATCAACTGAGCACGACCAACTGGAACAATAGGTAGTGGTTATTTGGCATGCCATGGTTGTCTACCAAGCGCCATGGTGAAATTTAACCTTCACCTTCACAAGATGGCTGGGAGAACCTAAGTTACCATCTTGCATGCAAATCACCAATAGTAGTTAACTTATCTAGGGTAATCAAGTCAATGAACCATGGGGAACACAATTCCCAAGTTGTCCCCAAAATTGAGTGTTTCCTCGCGTTATAGTTAGTGGTAGTCTTTGTCATGCCCAAAGTCCCGTTAAGGAGGACTGGCACCCATTGGCGATAAGGCCCGAGTGAACCAACCTATATCTATGCACTTTCTATACATATTATAAAGGATTCCTACGTTCAACATGCCTCAAAGAAAGTAAACAGTGATAATAAGCCAAAAGGAGATGCATATGGCTAGGCCGTTGGGGCCACAATGTTTAAAGTACGAGACATATCCACACTTTAATTTACATAGTCTACAAAGACTCTAGGTAAGGAAAAGTATCTGATAAGGGTCGGGACAGGCCTCGCCATTACTAACTGTACAACACAAAAATATAAGTTCTAGACACGCAAAGCTCTGAAGCAACCTGGAGCTTGGTAACAACAACTGGAAATCATGTACTACTACTGGGGAGATCTACTAGCACATATACCTACAACATGAAATGCAGGTCGCCCGTAAGTGAAGTTAGTACGGGATAACATACTGAATATGTAAGGCAGGAAATACTATATATGAAGTAACAACTCAAATGAAACTATGCACTGGTGTAGGATAGGAGACCGCCTTTAGTTATACTATCGGATCATGTACTTTATGTTCTTTTCATTACATTACTTTTACCGTATAATTTGTGCACATCATGTAATACAAATAACTAATTGATTAGTGTTAATCTAAATCGGGATCGGCCCTGGCTAGGCTTTTCCTTTCACCCCTTGGGCTAACCACCGTGATAGGATCGACCCTGGCTAGGTGAATTCAATAAGTGGCTAATGGTCCACCCAACTACCTTTAAAGTCCAATACACAAGCTCGCAATATATCTTCAACTGGCTGAATGGTGTATTCTGCTTGAACGTCTGTTTGAGGGTGGAATACTGTACTCAAATTCACTTGTGTTCCTAAACTCCTTTGGAAGGACTTCCAAAACTTTGCAGTGAATTGAGTTCCTCGGTCAGATATAATGGAGATTAGGTCTCCATGTATCCTGACTATCTCTTTGAGGTATAGCTTGGCATACTCTTCAGCCGTATGATCACTCCTGACTAGCAAGAAGTGTGCTGACTTTGTGAGTCTGTCAACTATTACCCATATGGAGTCAAACTTCTGAAATGAGCAAGGCAACCTGGTAACAAAAAATATACTGATCATATCCCATTTCCATGTTTGAAACTCTATAAACTGCATGTAACCTGATGGCTTTTGGTGTTCAATTTCATTTGTTAGCAATTTGGACATTGCGCCACAAAATTCTACAAGGCCTTTCTTCATGCCTCCCACCAAAACATTCCCTTCAGGTCATGGTACATCTTAGTTGATCCTGGATGGATGGAATATCGGGAATGATGGGCTTCTTCCAGTATCCTCTTTCTTAATCCATTAATATCAGACACACATAATCTATTTTGGCAGTGAAGTAATCCATTTTGTGTAACGTCAAAGTGTTTTATCGTACCGTGACTTACTTTTTCCTTAAGCTGCTGTAGCATAGTATCCTCAAACTTTTTTTCTTTCACCTCTATTACCAATGAAGACTCCATAATATCATGCACAACAACCCCTTCCTTTGAAGTCTCAAGAAGGCGAACTCCCAAACTAGCTGTTTGTCGTAGATCCTTAGCCACTCCTTGACTTAACATGGCCTAATCACTAGTATTCATGATTTCCTTACGACTCAGAGCATGGCCTACCATATTTTCTTTCCCTGGATGGTAAAGTATATCAACGTCATTATCTTTCATTATCTCTAGCCACCTCTGTTGTCTTAAGTTTAGGTCTTTCTTCTTGAAGATGTATTGCAGGCTCTTATGATCAGTATATATATCAACGTGAACCCCATCCTAATAGTGGTGCCATATTTTTAGAGCAAACACAACCGCTACTATCCCAAGATCATGTGTTGGATAGTTTTTCTCTTATGGTCGTAGCTGTCTAGATGCATAAGCAATTACCCTACCATGTTGTGTCAGTACATTCCCAAAGTCAACTTCTGAAGCATCACAGTACATTGTATACCCCTCGGTGCCTTCTGGAAGTACTAACACTGGTGCAGAAGTTAGCTTATTTTTCAGATCCTAGAAGCTACTTTCTACATGCATCATTCCATTGGAACTTGGTTTGCTTTATGTGTCAACATTGTTAGAGGTGCTAAAATAGAAGAAAAACGTTCAATAAACCTTCTGTAATAACTTGCCAACCCTTGAAAGCTCCGAACTTCCGTGGGTGTCGTAGGCCTTGGCCAATATTTTACAGCCTCTATATTTTGTGAATCAACACTTATTCCCTCATCAGATACAATATGGCCTAAGAATGCCATTGATCTTAGCCAAAATGCACATTTAGAAAATTTGGCATAGAACTGTCGATCACGAAGAACCTGTAATAGTTATCGTAAGTGATTTGCATGGTCCTCGTTTGATCTTAAATATACCAAAATGTCATCTATAAATACTATCACGAACACATCCAAGAATGGGTTAAATACCTTGTTCATCAGATCCATAAAAACCGCTGGAGCATTTGTTAGCCCAAATGACATAACAAGAAGTTCAAAGTGACCATAGCGTGCTCTAAAAGTAGTATTAGATATATCTTCCTCCTTCATTCTCACTTGGTGATATCCTAATCTCAAATCAATTTTTGAAAAACATTTGTCACCCTGTAACTGATCAAATGAATCATCAATCCTGGGGAGGTGGTATTTATTCATAATTGTCACCCTATTCAATTGTTGGTAGTCGATACACATTCTCAAGGTTCCATCCTTTTTACATACAAATAACACTGGTGCACCCCAACGGGATACACTAGGTCTTATAAAACCCTTCTGCAATAAGTCTTTTAACTGTTCTTTAATTCACGAAGCTCTGTCGGGGCCATTCTATACAGAGGGGTGGAAATAGTTGAGTACGTGGAAGTAAGTCAATACCAAAATCTACTTCTCGTTCTGGAGGTAAGCCTGGAAGTTCTTCAGGGAACACATTAACTAATCTATTCACTACTAGAACTGATCGAAGAGTTGGTGATTCTGCCTCCATATCCCTTACTCTAACTAAATTGCATATATACTCCTTATATATCATCTTTATGGCCTTAAAATAAGTGATAACTTACCTTTTGGCCCCCCAACATTGCCTTTCCATTCAAGAACTGCCTCATTTGGAAAGTGGAAGTACACTTTCTTATTTCGATAATCCATAGTGGCATAGCAAGAAGCTAACCAATCCATGCCCATTATAACATCGAATTCCACCATTTCTAGCTCAATAAGGTCGGCCAATGTGTCACGATCACAAACAGTTACTACACAGTCATAATAAATTCTTCTAGCTATAATAGATTCACCGGTTGGTGTGGACACTTCAAATGGTTTGTTCAATAATTTGGGTGTTCTCTTAAGCTTCCCAGCAACTAGTGGGGTAATTATGATAGTATAGAACTAGTGTCAATTAATGCATATGCATTATGTGAAAAGATGGACAATGTACCTGTGACTACATCGGGTGAAGCTTCAAAATTTTGCCGACTCCCCAGAGCATAAATGCGATTCTGGACTCCACTAGAGCTAGCTGTCCCTCTTACACCCTAACACGACCTATAGGTGCTTGTTAATCCCTACCTAATGGAGGAACTGATGATGATGGTGCAGCAGCTGATCCAGTAGGTTGTGTTATATAACCCATATGTCTCCTTGGGCAATCTCTTATCATATGCCCTCGCGCACCACAACAATAACAAATGTATGTCCCAACATGACATATACCCGAATAACTTCTTCCACACTATTTACAAAGCTATATAGGGGTCATTTGCTGGCCTACTGAATATCCAATTATTCGGGTGCCTTTCCCTTCACTTCTTGGACCAAGCTGATTTCTCCTAGACCCTTGAAGTTGTGTTGGAGTACGGGCTGCAGGGTAGGGGAATGATGGCCTAGGTGGTCTATTAGAAAACTGAGGCCTAAGCTCACTCTGGGATAGTTTAAACTGCCCTGTTGACCTGGCCTTCTTGGACTGCGCCCTTTCTAACACTTGTGTCCTTTTCCTTTGCCTTTGATCCTCCAATTTCTGTGCAAAAGCATGCATTCTCACTATATCCATATCTTTGTTCAAAGAAGCAATGGTACAGACTCTGACCATATATGTATCCAATCTATCCATATTCGATGAACTCTATTTTGCCATAATAGCAACTGTAGATCCCAAATCCTTAATGAGCCCATCTTTGAGTGAGAGGTTGTTAAGTGGTAGCAAGTGAGGTAGGTCCATTTCT
>JAABOM020060143.1:0-12138 GCA_011800125.2 Solanum clarkiae
ACTTTGATATTTTAAATAAAGAATTATTTTGATGTTTGCATGCAGGTTTGACTCATATATTTTTATTGGAATTATTATTCTCATTTATATTTCATACTTTCCGCTTTACATATTCGGTACGTATTTCGTACTGGCCCCCTTCCTTCGGGGACTGCGTTTCATTGCCTGCAAGTACTGACGCACAAGCTAGAGAGTCACCTTCTTAGGATCTCTGTCTACTGTTGAAGTGCTCCCTTTACCTCAGGAGCAGATTTTCGGTATATACATGTACACTTATTTTCTGTATTTTGCTTTTATGTATATTCGAGGGTATGACGGGGCCCTGTCCCGTCCTATGATTCAGTTCGTATGCATAGAAGTCTGTGGATACATGTGGGTGTGGGATATTGCATGTGGTATGACTATGTATGTATGATATATTTGTTGGGCGGTTCTACCGCAGCGGTGACCTTGTCGGCCCGCATATATATGTGTATAGATATTTGCTGTATGCTGGGGTTGTTGTTTGCAGGTTTGGTTAGTCAATAAAACAGAGAAAACTCTGCCAAAATTTTGATAGATTCCTTAGCTGTTATAGTTGGAAATCCGATTTAGTGTATGTCTGGGTGCCCAATCGGCACTAATCACGGTCTCTGGGTTGGGTCGTGACAGAAGTCCTTATGCACAGATAGAAATTTTGGATTAGCTTCATTTAATTTTACATTTATAATGTAGTAGCTTTGATTGAGTTGAAAAGATTTGTTTCATATATGAACGTCCTTGTTGAAAAGAGTTTCTTGTAATTTTGTTCCCTGCGCCAAGATGAATAAACATTAAGATCATTAGAATAGATTGCAAAATAATTAATAAAAATAATGCACTGCAAAAATAAATGTACCTCTTTATCAATGAATAACGAATACATTCACCATTTACATTTTGTACTCTTTCATTAATCCACGACTGATGACAAATACATTAATCACATGTCCTGTTGAGTCTCTCGTCAACTTGCTAGTAGGTATGCATTAGTTTTCTAGATCTTGTACAGTTGTCATTGTATTCCTGTAGCAGCTACAATATGCTAACACAATATATATTTGTGATGTACAAGTAACTTATTTCTATCTAATTAGTACCCTTAAGGTAATATTTGATAATAATTTTCAAATTATAATATGCACCAAATTCATACTAATTTTTGAGATTTGATTTGATTAATAAGCAACTTCAACTAACAATACTATAAGCATGACATTAATTTAAACATTAATGTAAGTACAAATTTAAGAAATATTATCAATTTTGGGTTGCAAAAAATACGAAATAGAGCACGTGACCAATATGAGACGGTACACAAAAGTTGCAAGAAATTGCTACTCATTTGATATGAAAGTATGGAATAGTCTAATGAAAAATCAAACACTAAAATAGGGAGAACATTTAAGAATGTCGAATTCCTTAAGAAATTATGCATAAAAAACCAACCACATAGAGAGTCAATTATAAAAAAGAAAAGACTGACAGAATAATTTAAATATGGAATCAAACATTAGTAGAGCATCCTCCCAAATCATAAATAAGGTTAAACAGATCGATCGGTTATCAAAATTTTAAGCAGGAAATAACTGTATAATTTTATGTGCACATTCTTGATAACAATTCTAGAAAAAGTATGTAAGGGAAGAGCATATTTTTAATATCCCCACAATAATATTAAAAAATAACAAAGAAACAATAGACTAACCTAATTTAACATTGGATAATTAATTGTATGATGCAAATGAAGAAATATATGCCATACTTAAAAAGAAAAACAATGTTCTTACCTAGAAAGAAAGTGTCTTGAATTGATAATAATTCACATCTTTGAAAGTCACGTATATAAATAATTTAGGAATGGCTACTTTTTTCCTAATAATAAAAGATCTTTAATATGATTGTAATTAAAATTCGTATGATATAGTGCATATGATTTCTTTTTCAATAAAATTAATAAATTCATACTAATAATTATGATTAAGAGTAAAAAAAAGTTTATTTCACTTTAATGAGTTAAACCAGTGGAAACCCATCGCGTCTGGTCCCATCTTTGTAAATAAACATCATATTTGTTTTAGGTTAAAAATGACTCAAGAAGAAGTGCAAATAAGCAATGTTTGTGTTAATTAATAACCTAGAACAACTATATGCTTACCAGATTTATAGTCATAAAGTTAAAGAAGTCATTGGTGGTGCTTGATTTCATGGATTTTATAAGAGAATTGAACACTTCTGTGAAATTCTCCCAAACGTTTTGGTCTTTCAGTTTTATTGTTGTTGCTATGAAGTAGATGGATGAGGTTTGGTCTCTTTTTTTCCACAACAGCTCATAAAGTTTTTCTCTTTTGTTTGTCGAGCGAGTTTGGAAAGAGGTTCCCAGTTGGTTTTATATGAAGAATTCTATCTTTGTAACCCTAAGTGAGCCATAGATTGTGCATGAGCTTTTGAGGAGTAGAGATCAAGCGTCAAAATACCAGTGGATCAGTTTGTCTTTATTCAATATAACTATTGAAAGGATAGAAGAGCAGACGCTTCTCGTAAAGAGTAACTATCCATAGCAAGAGAGATCCCTCGTCTTTGTCACCTACCTCTCTATAGAAATCGAAAAGTACGGTAGTAGCCCTAACCTATAGCAACTGTAAATATTAAATCACGTCTCCACTCTTTATATCTGTCCATCCATAGTGGAGGAATTTTGATAAATTTTTTGGTGGACGGATGAGTCACTGAAGATGAAGATTGAGAGATGAATATTTGACTAAGGGTTTTAGATCTTACCTTTTTCTTTTTTTGTTAGGTGATTCTATTGTGAAATCCTTCCCTTTGTTTTGGTCTTTAACTTCTACTGTTGTCGCTATGAAGTAAATGGATAAGCTTTGGCCCTCTTTTTGTTCTCACAACAACTCATCAAGCTTTTTAGTGGATGGATGAGTCACTAAAGATGAAGATTAGGAGATGAATTTAGATCTTTCCCCTTTTTGTATTAGGTGTTTGTTTTTTGTTCATTTCCTTCCATATCAAGATTTTTTAGATGTTTTGTCTATTTGTGATGTCGAGCTGTCTGATTGGGCCAGAATTGTTTCATGTTTTTAATAAAGAGGCATGATGATCTAACAATAATTTTATTATTTTAGATATGTCATAAATAAGTTAAACTTCACTATTTTTCCTTAATAATAGAAAAATATTCTACATACTGAAATTTCATTTATAACGAATTCACGAAATTCATACTAATTAAGAAATAAGTGTCCAAAATAGTTAATTTGATTCCAATGAATTGCATTCTATGGAATCATCGCGTTTGATTGTATTTTTTTTTGAATGAAATTTATATTTATTTTAGATTTAATTGAGTAATTAAAATAGTACAAAATTTATGTTTTTTCACAGTGTAAATTTTTAAAATATGAACAAATTTTCTTTTTAGGAAGTTACATAAATAATTTATGAATGACTAATTTTCCCTAATAGTAGAAGATATTCAATAGAAATGTAGATAAAATTCATGTGATGTACAGTTAATGGTACAATTTCATTTTAATGAATTTACTAAATCCATACTAATTAAGAATAAGGGTATCAAATTATTTATTTTATTTCAATGATGTAACACCTTAAAATCCATAAATGTCGTATCCGATCATATATAGGGGTTTAGATATTCTAGTCTACAGAAAAATTAAAACTTACGGGCAACATATTTGGGCAGTAAAAGAAACTATGGTGTCATAGCCTGATTTTTAATGTCATAATGACACCTACTAATACATCCATCAATAAGTAAGCCTAAACCATATCTCGTAACTAAAACAATGGACAATCACGTGGAAGATACAAAAAGAAGCATGAATCTAATAAAAAAGAGAAGAAAGAGAAAACAATTAAAATATAACACAAAAGACCATTTCCAAGAACTAGCATCTGTCAGTAATCCAACATCTAATCGAAATAATAATACAAGATTTTTACAACTACTAACTGAGTATATATTGTAGCTGAACATAAATAAAGACTAGACTCGCCAAAATAGACTGAAACCAGTAACTCTAAACGCTAGTGGCTCACCCTAGTCTTCAAGGTCTAAAAGCTCTATGCACGAAATCCAAATGAACATTAAGAACATTTACTATGATCTGCAAGGTACAAAAGCATATTTTAAGTAGCAAACAAATGATACTCAATATGTATAGGTCGATTAAGCTCCACAGATAACGCAAGCATAAATAATGAAGGTACAATACAAGTAACTACACAAGAGATATAATCAATATAGCCAAGTAATAAAAATTAAGAAATAGGGTACACAAAATAAAGAAATCAAGTCAAGGAACATACCTAAAAGTGTAAGTCTAACAACCTTCTGGCAGCAAGAACATATCATGAAAGTCATCTAAGCAAGGAAGAACGGACCACAATCACTGTTAAATAATCTAATAGCATAAGGACTAATCAAACTCAACCTAACAGTGAGTTCCAACATCAAGTCAATAATAATTCATATTAATCCAAATTTAAGTGTCTCTATCTTAATTCAAGATCTCAAAAACTCCATTTCAAGCTTCACGTCTACACCAAGGAATCTCCAAATTTAGGTACGTGGGTTTTATCCATCGGGTCCTTTTACCCATGGAGCCCAATCTTTTTTTTTTTTTTATGAAAATTGCATGTTTTCAAGGTGTATTATCTATGAGTATCTCTTATTATGAATTGTAAGCATGAAATATGTTGGGGTTTTATGAAATGTTGATTTATTATACATGACTATTTATTTCAAGCTTGTACTATGAATGGATTTTGTCTATTGAGACTATGCATGTTTTGGCCTATTTGTGTACTTTGAAAGTTTGAGTTCCAACTTAAAATTTCCCTCTAAGTTAAGGGGCTAATTTATATATTGTGCCAAAAGTAAAACATTTTTTTTAACTCTTGGTTATGGCAATTTAGCAACTAATATTTTATAGCAATTTGGCAACTTCTGCTTTATAAATATCTGTACGGCTAAACCACAAAAAAGTTAGAAGTTTGAAAATATTAACAAAGAAAATCTGAAATAAAAAAAGACAATTTTTTTTTAAAGAAATTGTATTTTTGTATTGTAGATTTATAAAAATTATTTTATTTTTCAACTAACAGGATCATCAACAAATAATCTGTGTCTATTTTCAATTTTTCGATGTTATAATGAAAATAAATAAAAAATTTACGATATTGATGATGCCAAGACCTTCTTAATACCAAAAAGCATGGGACAAATTTGAGACTAGAGCCAATTAATATTTTTAACTAAAAAAGCATGAAATGAATATACGAGAAACATTTCAATAGATATGATTGGTAAGATTTATCAATATACATGTTTGCATATGTTTTTTTTTTCCCTTCTCTCTTTTCAAATTCAATTGCATAAAGTAATAAAAATGACAAATTTATGCAATAGCAAAAAATAGTTGATTTGTCAAAATTCGATTATAGTAATCATATGTTGGCCAATGATTTGTGATGTTATTGTATTTACTGATATAATATGGAGTAAAAGATATATGTAAAAAAAATTGATTTACGACTCATGTTGGATGACATTAATTATGTGGGAATAGTTACAACATACGTTTATTGTTATATTTCAAATTTAAAAATAAATTACAATTATAAATATGTGATTTCCAAGAAAAACACATGTTATAATGTTTTAATTTTCATTATGAATGATTTTATAAACCACAAATTTTAACAAATATAATTGAAAAACTAAAGATACAATATTTGTATCTTTTTGTTTTTAAATAACCCATTTAATCTAAAGATAAAATTTAGCTATTTATCTTATAAAATTCAATTTTATATTTAAAGATAGTTATTTAAATTAAAATATAACTTATATATTTGGTTTGAAAACAAAGACATTTAAAAAAAAATTACAGGCAAGAGATTTCTACTTTTATTTTTCAAATAACCAATTTAATTAAAGACAAAGTTTAGCTGTTTGCCTAATAACATTTAATTTAAATTTTAAAATGATAATTTAAATTGAAACATAACAGATATATTTCATTTGAAAAATAAACACATTTCTAAAAAGGAAAAATAAAGTAGACAAAATAAAATATAAAATTAAGTAAAACCAACTTGCCACGTCTCGCTTATAACCAACTACCTTATACACACACGTAAACGATTAAAATTCTTTAAAAAATTCAATAAATCATATTTTTTGCCTCCTTTTTGTAGTAAATAATATTTTTCAACAAAATTCATTTTAAGACAGTTGTTTATATAATTAATGCAATTCATTGATCAATTTACTTGACCAGTGAGATAAAGTTAACAAATATGGTTTAACAAACTGTAAAAATAGATGTTGTAATAAATCTTCAAAAAATGATATATTTTAAAGTTATGCACATAATTTAGGATAAAATTTTATTAGCATCATTCGAAACTGTCTTGATAAGTTTAAGCGCCTAAAGTCAAATTTCATAAAGAGATCTTATCTTTTCTCAAGTACACATTCACTTTAATTACTTAATAATAATTCATATTACTTTTTTTTTTAATTTCAAAATTATTCTATTTTTAAATATTCGCACAACGCGCGATCACATATATTTTATTACAAAACTCGTATTAGATTAAAAAAAATGAAATACTTGTTCTTACTAGTGATGATGGAGAAGTTTGTAGTAGTGGTGGTGATAATAATAGTTGTTCGCCAGTGGCTAGTAAAAGTATGGTGATAGTTGTGGCAGTGGAGGTAGTTGGTGTTGTGGTGACTGTCATAAGGGTAGACTGATAGTGTTGTTTGTGGTTGTAATGGTGAAGTTGGTTAATGGTGGTAACCAAAGAATATGTAGTAGTTGCTTATGTATTTGTGGCAGTTGGCAATGGTTCTAGTTATGATGATGGGGATTGATAGTAAAGATTGACCATAATGGTGGCAGTGGCTGATAGAACTCGTAGTGGTGGAGGCAGATGGTGATCGAAGAATGTATGTTGGTAGCTGGTAGCGGTGCTAGTTGTGATGGCAGAATTTGTTGGCAGTAGAAATTAACTATAGTGATGGTAGAGGTGGCAACGACCATAGAGATTCGGGAGGTGGTGGTAACTAATATAATTATACTGATAGAGAAAATTATGGTAGCAGTTAATAGTAATAGTTAAAATAAATTGGTTGTTGTGATGGCAGAGACGGCTAGTGCTCGACAAGGGCAATAATAGTTCATAATAATGATGGTGGTAATGGTGGTTGAGATGAAAGTGGTGATTACTAGTGGTAACTAGTGATAGTGAATATTATCCACACAAAGATACCTCTTAATGATATTATAAATACATTTTAAACAATTTAGACCAGTTAAATGCTTCAAATCTTAATGAAAATCAAATGTATGCAACTGTCTAATATTTAAATAATTCATATTCAACCCTCTATTAAATGTAAACAAATGAGGTCTAAGAATAGGATTGTGAAAAATCTTTAGGTTATTTCTAAAAGAGTGAATTAGTTAATGAGTTGGAGAGTAATTGTCACGATCCAACCTAGGTCATGATGGCGCCTCTAATGGAGTCAAACTTTATGATCTAGCACACTTAGGTGGTCTAGTACCCTTAGACTTAGCCGTTTTCATTTGCCTTGATCTGGTTCAACACTTAATCAATGACTATGAATATAAGATAACCCAAGCATGTCCAGGAACAAGTCCCAACATTATATTTAACTTGTGCCACAAAGAAAGCACATTAATACTTAGCCTTACAAGGCCAAATTCTGCCTAAGACTAGTCTACTTGTTCCTTTAAATAGGCCCAAGCACCCAGTCACATGCCACAGTTTTCAGTTGACATCACCACTTGATAGGCGATAATTTAAAATTTGATTTACAAGCCTTAACTATAATATTGACAAGCTTATAATGGCTAGTAATTGCTAAAACTGCCCAACTTCCTACACATACAAGGCACACATGGGAAACCATCAAATCTGGTGATAAAACACTGCCTCAACTGCCCAACTTCATACCTACCCATGTGCTTTCTCTATTCCCACGTCTTGCTCTTCACAACTTGTCATATTGGTCAAGTTCCCTAGGCCATTATCCTTTTCCATCATTTAGCCTCAAATCTATTTAGCCACGATCATTCCACAACCATAGTCTTACCTTGCCTTGCCCAGCCTTTGCCATGTCTTAACCACATCTTACCCGACACGTCTTCGCTATGCCAATGCGAAGTACTTCCTTTACTTGAACTTAATCTTGACCAAAGTTATTAAGTCATGGCTAGTTCATCATGTAAATTCCTAGCCAAGATCGAGTCACTTGAACCATGAAGATGAGGGTCTAACAAACTTTCCCCACCAGATGAGCTCATCATCCTCGATGAGGTAGCATCAAAGTATGTTTGAATCTCATCATCAAACTACCACAATGATGATCCTTTCTCCAGGTTGCATCACATGCCTACTTTTCTTTCCAGTGAAATAGGAACTCTGTCTGCCTATTCTTCTTACTATGTCCCAAGGTCCTATGATCCAGAATCTTCTCAATCAATTTTTTAAATTATGTCTGCACAATAGGAGCAACATGTCCGATTTTTTACCTTGTTGGATCCTCGACATTTCCGTGAAAAGTATTCAGATAGCTCATATGAAATGTAGGGTAAATCATTAGTCTTTCTTGAAAATTCAGTTGATAAGCAACTTTACCCAGATTTTCTATCACTTTGAAAGGTCCATCATATATTGAAATCAGCACATGATGAATTCTCTTACTATTATTGATTTTCTTTCAGACTTCTGGAGTAGGTCCAACAACACTTTGTCTCTAACCTGGAATTCCAAAGCACAGAGATGTCTATCAACATACTTTTTCATCCATTTTACTAACTTCCTCAAGTTGTTCTGCGCTTCATCTAGTATTTCCTTCTTTCCTAACGCATACCTATGAGAAGAAAGAAATTTCCCTTGTGACATAGATTTGGGGACTTCCAATGGTGTGTTAGGTTTTATGCCCAATACCCACTCAAACAGAAGTCTGCATTTCTTGTCATTCTTAGAAACCCATGGACAATGTGTCAACTTATGATTTGTCGCACCACACCCAAAATATGCACTTGAACCGGCTAAAAGATCTCCTAGATGGTACCTCTCACACTTGTGGCATATGGAGAAGCTTCACCACCCACACCCTCACCTTGATACTTAGGGATAGACACCTATCTTTGTGAAACTTAGGCCTAAAGGGAATATCAAATTAAAGATGAGGTAATAGATGAATATATTTTTCAATTGCAGCATTTTTTGCTTTCTTTAGTGATCTTTGTTGCAATAGATGAATATAATTTAGAAACGATGATAGAGGTGTTGGTATCTCTATTACTTCTTTAACCTACATTGGACTACTTCCATTTTGCTCGTGAGTTGGAACACATACCTTCTCCTCAGTTATCTATTTTGGTTCCACCACCTCTTCTTGAAATATCCTATATATTTCTCTCTTTTTGTTTTCTGTGCAGTGTTCTACAGTTCCACTTTCATTGTTACTGGTATTGATAATTTTTCTAGGAAATTTCCCTTTTGCGGTAGATTTTCTTCACTAGGTAGTTCACACATCCATATTTTATGTTTTTCAATAAGGTCGGTATGAGAACATAACATTTCAGACATACTCTAACAACTGCTCATTACTTATCTTGTCCTTGCAACAACGTTTCACTAGTACTTTCAATTTTTATGTGTTGTTTTTCTCAAGAATGGGACCATATAAACATTGTTGCAAGCTTGATGTCTTTCATCATGGAAGGACATAAGGTCAGATGCATATTTTTGTTCCAGTTATTTTGTCCTAGGTAACCTCGGTTTATCCTTGGCCTTGTGAGATTGACTCCACTTGCCTTGGAATTCTTCCTTTGGTAGTTATCGCGCTCAATACTGGTAGCCTTATCAGCAATCATCTAACCTCAATCCCGATTTCCATTGAAAATAGTAGTAAGAGAAGGATTAGTGTTAGATATACTGCAGTGTTATCTGATGAGAAACATGCATGGTTATGCCTAGTTACCTTGTCTAGCATATTGCATGTTCGATCATAAAGTCTATTCGATCGAACCACTCCTAACTGTGTTATCAGCTATGGATTGGTTAAGGGTGTCAAGCCTCATATAAAATTTCTACCAAAAGATGTTATATGGGAATTCCTGGTTATGTGATTGCTAGATATATTGCTTGTGCTTCTCCCATGCTTCAGACAAGTACTCCAGGTGTATTCTAAAAAGGAAAAGATTCTATCTCTTAGTTCAGCCTTTTTTTCTCTAAGGAAACCATTTTTTCAAGAAACTAGTAATGGAGTCTTATGGTAAGCTATAAATACATGTTCTTGCTTCTTCTGCGAGGGAGTATTTGAATTATCGATCTCAACATTATAGTATTCTCAGGGTACGTTAATTTTTATGTAGTTATGTGCACACCCTTATAAAGTTCTTTAAGTACTGATGGGGATCAAGATTGGTGGAGTTTTGGACCAAAGCTTCAGCCTTTAACATGGTTAGGAAGTTTGTATCTACTTTAAAGGACATTTTTATCTACTTCTAAAGTTCTTCAAGTGCCGGCACTATGTCATTTGTATAGTCTATTTCCCTAGGTAAGCCAACAAAAGCATCAACATTGAGATGCAAGTAACGGATTAGCAATTTACTTTAGCCTTTAAAGTATTAGCAATTTACATTGAGAGTCTCATTATATTACATATATCTATATATATAGTTTCCTCGCTTTTTGCCAGCTAGTTGTATGATTGCCAAAGTTTGTCGGAATCTAGCATCTTGGGTACTCTTTTTTCTTTTTCTTCCTCTAGTTTTGCTTTGTAACAATTATCAAGTGTTGAAATTATTTCTTTCATACTAATTGATGTTTCGATCAAATTTTTTGTTATCTGTTAGTGAGAACTTCCATTGTGTAACAGATATTTGATCATCTATTCACAGGGTTGATCTGAAGGACTACTGGAAGTGTTTTAGATACCCGAAGAGCCAACTGTTTTTATTAATGGGTTGCCTCCTATTTCTTCAAGTACAAACAACAACAACAACATACCCAGTGAAATCCCACACGTGGGGTCTGGGGAGGGAAGATTGTACGCAGACCTTGCCGCTACTTCATAGAAGTAGAGAGGCTGTTTCCGAGAAGCCTCCTATTTCTTCAAGTGTTGACGCTAAATCACATAATAATGTTGGTTTTGGTCAATGGCTCGAAGGAAGAGAAGTTAGCAATTTATTTGGAGACAAGTATCACAATGGGAAAGTTACTAAATTTGATGAGGAAACTGGTTGGTTCAAGGTGAAGTATGAAGATGGGGACAGTGAAGATCTTGAGTGGCATGAGTTGGAAGAAGTGCTTCTGCCTTTGGACATTAATATTCCATTAAAGAAAATAGCTACAAAGGTTATTAAGAGAAACAAGAGATCCATCCAGAAATCTAGAGGTAGACCTTAAAATCAAGGTGTAAAAAATGACATGGTAAAGAAAAATATCATATTTATGTAGAACTCTGTTCATTTGCATTTCATGCATAACAACTTTTAGATCTTGAAGACTAGGGTGAGTCTCCGACGTTTAGAGTTACTAGTTTCAATCTATTTTGGCAAGACTAGTCTTTATTTGTGTTGAGTTACAGCCTATATTCAATTGGTAATTGTAAAAACCATGTATTATTATTTTGATTAGATGTTGAACTACTGACAGATGCTAGTTCTTGAAAATAATTTCTTGTATTATATTTCAATTGTTTTCTCTTTCTTCTCTTTTTTATTAGATTCATGTTTCTTTTTGTATCTTCCACGTGATTGTCCATTGCTTATGTTTACGGGATATGGATTAGGCTTACTTATTGATGGATATAGTAGGTGTCATCATGACATTGGAAATCAAATTATGACACCATAATTCTCTTGCTACCCAAATATGTTACCCGTAAGTTTTAATTTTTCTGTAGACTTGAATATCTAAACCCCTATGGTCGGTTACAATATTTGTAACTTCGAAGGTATTACATCATTGAAGTGAATTAAATCATTTTAGACCCTTATTCTTAATTAACATGGATTTAGTGATTTCGTCAAAAAT
>JAABOM020060144.1:0-12138 GCA_011800125.2 Solanum clarkiae
AATACAAGATATAAAATTATTTTACATGAGAATTTGCATGCCCACTTGAGTACTTTCTTTTATTTTATTAAATCTTCTGCTAACTGAATAAGTGAATTGAGCCAAGTAGTTTGCTTGGGAACCAACAATAGTTTCTGAGTGCCAACCACATCTAGGGTATAGGCTCGGGGCGTGACAAACATGGTATCAGAGCACAAAGTTCAAGTGTCCTAGGAGGTCTACAAAGTCGTGTCTATAGAAACTTATTTATGGTTATGAGGGCTCCACTTCTATAGATGAGGGACTATTGACATTGAGGAAAAGTTTTCCTTCTTTCAGTTTCTAAATCGTGCGATAGTGCTAATTCCTAAGAAATCTACTATGATTCGTGCTTAAAACTTTTGACTATGCCTCGTCCACGAGGTTATAGAGACAGTAATGTTCAAACTTTTATAGATGAGATCCTCTACGATAAAGTAATTAGAATGGTAGTGAGACTGCACCAGGCTTGAGAGAAGCCAACTAGTGTGCTAAGTTTATTGACTAGAAAGAGTGCACTATTACTCATATGAATCGTGCATTTGAGTTAGCTCTAGATGTAACCAGACCTTCTTCAAAACTTGCTTCAGATGTTACCCTCGATAGGGAAACTTATGTCTCTAAAGAGTTTAATGCTACCATTTAAGAGTGAGATGTGAGGTCTTATAAACCCCGAGTTGATATGAATCACCCCAGAGTGAGAAGGATGATGATGGAAAGAAAGGGATGAGAAAGCAAGAATGATGGCTGATTGAGGCTTGTAGTTAGAGTTATGTACCTATGAGGTAAGTAATGAGGTGATGAGTTGGTTGCCATAAGTTTGATAGAAGACTCGTAAGTACCCTATGATTTTCATGATGAGGTATATAGGAAGAGTTATTATTAGAATGTGATGGAGGGTGCTCAAAGTAGAAGGAGGTTTATGTTGATATTTATTGGTATTCATGCCATTGAGGGTGAAGTATAGGTGTTGAATAGGGGAACATAGTGCTTTCAATGTGATAGATCTAAACTAGACTTATGATTTTGAAGTGAGAACCCCATGAGATTCATAGAGTTAGGAGTTTAGCCAGATGAGGAAGTATAGTGAATGGGTGAGTGGTACTTAAGTTATGAAGAGGGGATGTGTTGATTGAGTATTCACTATGAGATTTTAGTAAGCCTATATTCTAATTTTACCGAGTAGTTGTAAGTTGGTGTGATGTTAGAGAGGTATATGATAAATGCACGTATTAGTACTAAATTTTAAGCTTGAATTTTGAGGAGTAGTGTGAAAGAGGAGATAGTATCGTGAGAATGACAGACTTAGTTGAAGATTTTCTCTAAGAGACCTGCCATAGTGTATGAAGATGCTAAATTATAATGAAAGTGATGCTATGGGAAGGGTACAAATGCCCCCCATAGGTAAGACTAGTGAAACGAGGATAACTCAATAGATAAGAAGAGGTTTGAGATGTGTACCAATGATTGTGTAAAGATATGTGCAGCTCTAAGTTATGATTGCGATAAGAATTTAGGTAGTATTTTTAAGTTGTCAATGTGGAGTAGGTTGATGTCAGCATTCTTTGTCATCCCTAGTAAATGAGTCGATCGGGGCTTATGGATAGATGATGAGGAGTTCTTCATAATAGTCTAAGTCTTATGCGAATGAGTTTATAGGAGCACCAAAGTTGACTATTTATAGGTAAAGAGAATAGGTTATATTATAAGAATTGTGGAAAGTGGTTATGTATGCCAATAAGAGTAGCAAATATATGAAGATTTTCATAGAGACTGGAGGAAGCTAAGAGTAGTATCTTTAAAGAGAGTCTTAGAGGCTATTTTGCATATGCGACTATAGTATAACAGAAGAGTTTAAGATATTCTTGTGGATAGTGATTGCCTAACCATGTGGAGATATGTACGTATAGCTTAGAAAGGTGAATTGATTCCCAAACTTAGAGAGACGACCTTTGAGCTAAAGGGGAGATGATAAAATTTGAAATAGAGTAGATCTAGAGTTTTTGATAGAGATGGGCAAATCAAGATGAGATATCAATCCTTTTCCATCTCATATAGTCCTTATGCTTCGTCAAAGTGATATTTCATTCTTTTCTGGTGTATGAGTGTCATGCCCTTGGCCTAGTCCCATGCACGTCATGTTGATTCATTTTCATGTTGAGTTTCAAGATAAGAAATAATCTTACCTTATGGATCTAAATGTTTCTTGTCCTTTGTTGAATGAGATGTGACCTGAGTTTTACACTGCGTATAGTTCTGTTGACTCAGAGTGAGTTTTGATAGCTGAAGGAGATTGTAATTCATTATGAATGTCCTCAAATAAGATTTCTCGATATAATTGTGCTAATGATCTTTCGTTCCCGGCCCTTCGAGTGATATTGCCTTTTTGTCTTGATAAAAATGTTGATGATAGTAGAGCAGTGATGGTTGATGAGTTGAGAGTTTGATTGAGTGAGTGAGTTTTGAGAAGAGTTCTGATTGTTATTCGTTCCTTGATATCTACCTTTACTCATCATTCGAGGACGAATGATCCCAAAGGGGAGATAATGTAACACCCTAATTTTCTTTTAAGCTAAGACTGAGTCATTCTTCATAGGATATAGGATCTTACTTAATGATTCTTAATTTAGTATAAGTGTTAAAGTCAATTTCTTAATGTGGGAATAGAATTGGAGATGATCTAAGGTCACAGGAACCCTCTAATACGAAGTTAACCTAAAAACTTTCTTAGCGTTTGATCTCTAACGTAAGATTTTATAAAACTTAGATGACTAGTGACTTTTAGGTTGTACATACATGCTAGGATATATTCCTAAGTATTTAGAATATATTAGGTGTGATTTAGAGTCATAAGGGACTTTTTACACAAAGTCAAGTCCAAAGAATTTCTAGCAACTAAATTTTCGTGTGACTCGATAGAAGGGTCAATTTTAAATGACCATATCTTCTAAAGTATAATGAGTTAGGTGACCCATAATATATCAAATCGAAAATATTTGAATTAGTTTTCCAACGCATCTAATTTCGCCTTAATCAGAGTTCAGAGTAGAAAGTCATGACCATTTTAGTGAAGGAGTGCAGAGCTGTCTGAAAGTCCGCGCTTGGAGTGCATCACGGATACTTACTGGATAAGTTATGACGTTTTGTTTCTATTTATTTTGAGGGTACTTTTATCCTAAAACCTTTGGGGGTCTACTTAAGGTCCTGAGCGCTTAAAACATTAGTTTTCATAATTAAAAACCTCTCCGTCACTCCTAAATTTAAACGCTCAAGAATCATAAAAAAAGTCATCAATTTAGGATTAGTTTTCAAGATTCCTCCTCAAGGTATGTTATTCTTCATAAATTTTAATCTACCCAACTTGAATTTTTTTTATCTACTCATGAATCTCTAATAGGATTTTAAATCATGACCTAAAGTTTCAAGAAGACGAATTCAAGAATCCCAAGAAAGGATTTCTTGATTCTTCTTTTTCAAAAATGTAGGGTTCTTCATCAAGAACTCTAAAGATTCTACATCAAGGACTCAATAATCAAAGAGAATTTCTTCAACCAATGTCCTTTCAAGTTCTTTCACTTCAAAAGAACTACCAAGATTGAGGATTTTCTCCAAGAAAGCGAGTAGTCATCAAACTTCTATGGTAATATCAACTTTTCAGGTATGTAAGGCTACTCATACCGTTGGATTGAGTTCATCCACGCGCTCCACATATTAATTCTCTATAATTGAGTTCAAGTAGAGTTCTACCCTAAGTCTTGAATTCTAAATGAGTTAATTCCTCTTCCATTGAGTTAGATTATTTATGGATTGAGATCATTATTATTTTTATATCTTATATTGTCGGAATTTTCATTTGTGGATACTTTCCCATGAACCATAATGAAGTTGATGATCATGAATTTCCTATACATTCTTCGATATTGAGATTGATGATTTTTCATGCATTAAACAAGTATTTTGCATAAAGGTTTTGCATGTTCTAGTAAAGATGATGACTTTTCTATACATTGATAAAAGAGTAATTTAAACTAATAGTATATATGTATTTTATTGAGTCCAAAGAGTTATATTTTAAGGAACACATTTTGATGAGATAATGCGTGATTTAATGAGTTTTGAAGAAAATCATGAGATTTACTAAAATTTTCTATTAAATTGGGGTCTTAAGTTGAGATACTACCTTTAATTGTTAAATTAGTTAATCCTTGAAGTTACTACGAAAATCTATGAAGTTCGAAATCTTGCTTTAAACTCAAGTAAAGTATTAGTATAAGTCTTTTATGAATAGTGAAGCTTGAAGCCTATGGTTTTAGAAAGTTAAGCGAACGTTAAGTTGGGTTAAGTCCCAAAGAGAAGAAAGTAATACTTTGAGCAAAAATATTCTTTTAAGTGTGAGCATATAATTAATAATGTTGGAAGTAGTATTGAGCATAGATATGTGTGAGACTAATAATAATAACTTGAACTCATAAACTACGTAACCAGCATAGGATAGGATTGTACCAAGATACAACTTCTTACTTGCCACTGAGATGGCCCAGTTTTGGGATGGATTCACTCGCCTAGTTTTCGTTCCTTACCTCGACAAAGTATGGGACTGCTCTGACAGCGTGGGCAAGACGCTGTATTATCATGAAGCTCATAGTGATGGTTGTCGGTTATAGAAACTCCCCAAGAAGTAAAGTTTATTATTTTACACACTGAGATTTATTATTATTCTTTATTAAAGTATTTCTTTTTATTATGTTACATATTTAATTGAGTTGAGCTATTTGCAGAGCCGAGCATTTGAGTATCATAATTTTTATATATTGAGTTATATTCATTAATGCATTAAAGTCAATATTTCTTTATATTAAGTTGGACTTTTAAACACGTTCAAAAGCATACGTTTTACTTGCATGACATACTTTTGTCAATTAAGCTATCTCAAAGTTCAATTTTAAAGTGAGTAACCTGTTCTTAATACTTTTTAGCCATCTTACATACCGTACATTCCACGTACTGATGCCACTCGGCGCTACATCATGAAATGATGCAGGTACAGGTTTTAGAGATTTTCAGCAAGCATTTGTTGAAGATCTATTCAGTTGCACACAGTGGTGATACCTCCTTACTTTCGAAGGAACCCTTTTATTTTAATTCATTTTTTTTAAATTTTTTTCTTGAGGCAGCTTTGAACTAGTCTTGGAACCTTCTTATGAGTTGATAAATGCTTCATAGACTGAGTTAGATAGAGAATAGTAGAGTCTGCCTTACTTTCAAAGTCAATTTTGAAAAACTATCATTATTTATTTCAATTGAAGCATTTAGTTATTTTAATACGAGATATAAAATTATTTTGTATGAGAATTTACATGCCCACTTGAGTACTGTCTTTTGTTTTATTAAATCTTCTGGTAATTGAATAAGTGAATTGAGCCAAGTGCTTTGCTTGGGAACCAAAAATGGTTTCTGAGTGCCGGCCATGTCCAGGGTGTAGACTCAGGACTTGACAAAATCACTCAGAACTAGCTATTACATATGGAATAAGAATACTTTATAAATGAAAAGAAACACAAATTAGAAGAATATTGTTGTTAGATTTACAAGTTTAAAAGAGAATCAGTTATATAAAGTATTAGGAGTGTTTATGCTTCGAATCGGAATGGTTATTGGTTAAAATCAAAATCAAAATCAAAATCTAATTAATTTTCTCTATTTTTAAATTTCTAAAACCAAATTAAAAAATAACCATCGGTTTGATTTTTATTGGTTTAGTTTAGTTCAGTTTGCTTTGAAAGTAATAAGTTTGTTGAGGGAATACACATCTCTATAGACATAGATACTCAGTACATAAACAATCCACATGAAAACTACCATGGATTCAATGAAGCGAAAAGTGATCTAGTTAAGTAACACTAAAGTCGTTAAATACCGAAGATCAAAAGATTACATGCCAAAACATAAATAAGAGAATTCGAACAAATAAAAAATTGAACTCTTTTAAGTATAACAAAGATCCCAAAACATAAACATACACATTAGTCTAGATTATGTATTGAACCAAGCTAAGCCCTAGATGTGACACAGTAATAAAATCCCTGAAGGAACTCCAAACAAACTTTTTTAGCATATATCATAAGCATTCATAAGTAATGAGCAATAAACATAAGCAACAACATGGGGTAAGGGACTAAGGATCATATCATAAAATAATATGAGAATACTATACAACATACTTCCACATATTATGCCAACACATGCCTCTAATTACTAGACTAGGCGTGAACTAAGACGTGTCCCTAGGTCACTATCACAAGAAATGATAAGGCAATAGTCCCAAAGTCTTAAAAAACATGATATAAACTAAAAGGAAATAAGCTTGTCCAAGAAGCATGAGGACTCACCATATAGGGTCTCTAAATCAAGCAGTAATCAACCACGAAGAAGAGGAGGAGGAGGAGGAGGAGGAGGAGGGTAGTCATCCTTCCCTACATTCTGGGATAATGTAGACAAAACATATGCATTAGTATATTTAAATGTACTAAGTATGTTGACATGCAATGCAATAATGATCACAGGTACAAGTGATTAAGTAAATACATGTATCAATGAATGAGTATAGCCATAATTGGGAATGGATAATCGATGCATTAAAATTCATAAGTACTATTCTGTAAAGCATTATAGAAGATCAGACATGGAAGTAACCATAACCGACAATACGATCATGTAAGCTATAATATAAAATTCAATGTAACCCCAAGATTAAGAAAAGGGGAGACTACTTGCCAAGATAGACTCCATCATGATACATACATTCATTCATTAACATTGGAGGCTAAATGCGGATCCACTAACCTAGCCTATAAGGAAACCTGCAGTGACACATAGTTTTAGGCAAGAGGTTGCTATTAGGATTCCCTTGAGAAGCAAACCTTCGCCTTCTAGACCGAACCCCACCTTATTCCTTTTCGATTCTAAGTCAATGCCACGAAATAATAATACATTAGCAAGATCAATCATAAGCTTTAAGTTTCAATAAAACACCAACGGTCTACATAGAATAGCTCATTACACTTGGTGATCCAAATGTGGGAATGGTCCTTATAACAAGTAAAATTCATGATTTAGGTGAGAAAATCTATTATTCATTAAAGAACTTTCATGGTCTTATCAATAGCTTTTATAAGACTTTTGTTAAAGCCCTATCCTTCTAGTCACGGTTCCTTGGAAACTAGGGTAGACTAGGTAGGTTCTATGTCAAATCACTTTTAAAGCATGAAATTCAATGAAATTATACATAAACACAATGAGATTCATCATTTAGAATGGTAATGAAAGAAACCCACCATGAATCTCAAAACCATAATAGCTTGATAAAGAAAATACCATGTAAATCATTATTTTGATGCAATTAGATATCAATTTACATCAAAATAAGTCAATTAGTATAAAATAGGTCAATATATGAAATAGGAGCAAAATCATATAAGCCCATGAAATTACATAAATGAAATTAAGAGATTTAATTGAAAAATGCTTGGGCTTCATGGGTGGAAGATACTCATGAATAAAACCTACATACTTGAGATGGAAACCTAGAAAAAGCCCAGAGAAATTATAGAGAACCTGGATAAAGACCTGACTTCTATGCTTTTGAGTTCAAAAGGAATTTGAGATGAAGAAAACCTTTGGTGACTTAGGATTTTTGTGGATGAAATGTAATTAGAGAGTTTTGAGTAGTATAGGGTGGTAAGGGTAGTCTTTAGTAACAAAAACTATGCAATTTATGGCTTAAGGAAGGAGTAAATGACAGAAAAAATCCTTCATTAAAAATAGTCGGGAGGATTCATGAAGGGATATCTATGGATTGTATATTAATCTACGGTTCATAGATAGGGGATCTAATACACTGGGCAAGCTTCCAAAGTTTCAGGATCTCAAAGCACGAAGCTCTTTTATGGCTCATAGTTTCATTTATGGGCTTGTCCTGTTCATTTGTAAATGCACTTTAGAAACTTAAATTTTTGATCGAAAACCACAGACTCACGATAGCTCTTCATTGGTTTCATAGGTCATAGATACCCTCATAATTATCCTCAAAATATAGCCAAAATACCCAATTCCCCGAGTTCCAATAATGAACCTAGTCTATAACTCATAGGCTAGACCACTATCTATTAATTGCTTTTAACCTGTGCAACCTCATTTTACCCCTCTCTTAAACTCATCCATGAACCTATATGTTGACTCGTACACCCTCTTATAGTCCGCAAATGGACCTTCATAAATCACCTCAACCTTTCCAAAATTTTTCCAAGTGTCTGGGTCATATGCAAGACCCTGTCTACGACCCATAGGAGCTCCTATAAGCCATAAATTGGGATCATAGTCACTGACACAAGTTTCTAGCTCTGCACCTTTCTTTCAAAATCTAAATTTCCAACATACAAGATATTACAATATCTCCCCCTTAAAAATATTCAACCTCAAATAAGATAAAACCTAGCTAGAGTAGATTAGAATGGATAAAAACAAGCTAGCGCGAATGCAATAATACAACTAAATCACCATTTTCATGAAAATTTTTCAAACTTATGCATCAAATATCATTCAAATGCATTTTCTTGAGTATGCAAGCATGTAATGAGACATTAAAAGTTGAAATGCAAGGAATCTGAGGTTCTAGGTAAGAATATCTTAATACTTTAGGCTTGAGTAGAAGTAAAAACTGAGGATATCATTTCATCATGTCCGCTTCCACCTCCTACGTAGTATTCTCCACTTGTTGGTTTCTTCAAAGTACCTTGATAGATGCAACTGCCTTGTTGATCAACCTTTTCACTTGCTATTCCAAAGCTTCAATTGGAATCTCCTCATAGTGAAATTCTCTTCAACACCCAATCTTCCAACGAGACGATGGAATTTGGATAACAAATGAACTTTCTTAACATGAACACATAAAACACTGAATTAACCATAGTCAATTCTAATGGTAGGTCTAACTCATATGCCACCATGCTAATCTATCTAAAGACGTTATACAACCCTACATACCTAGGCCTTAACTTTCCTATTTTATGAAATTACATTACACCCTTTGTGGATAAAACCTTCAAATGTTCCCCATCCCCCATGTCGAATTTAAGATCCCTTTTTCTAACTTTGGAATATGACTTTTGGTGACTTTGAGCCAAATTCAACCTCTCCTTTACGAGTATCACCTTTCCATAGCAACCAAAATCAACTCTAGACCTATCAGTGCCACCTTACCCACTTCAGACTAACCTATCAGAGATCTACACCTTGTCCCATACAAAGCTTCAAATGGTGCCACCTCTACACTTGAGTGATAACTATTGTTGTAGGTAAATTCAATAAGTGTTAGGAGATCATCCCAATTTTTCTTTAACTCCAACACACAATCCCTCTACATATCCTCTAGAGTTCAAGTTGACCTTTTAGCTTGTCTATTGGTTTGGAGATGAAAAGTTGTACTTAGCTATACCTTGGTGCCAAGACCCCTTTTAAATGACTTCCAAAAATAAGATGTACATTGGATACCACGATTTGCTATGATGTAAAATAGCACACACCATGTAATCTCAGAAACTTCTAGATATACAACTCGATATACTCTTCGACACTATAAGAATTGACTAGTAGGAAATGAGTCGACTTCATCATTCTATCCACAATCACCCAAATAGAGTCATGTTGCTTTTGGCTATAAGGTAAACCCATCACAAAGTTCATATTCATGTCATCCCACTTTCAAAAAGGATGTTCAATGTCATGGGCTAGGTCACCTAGCTTTTGATAATCAACCTTCACTTGTCAGGAATTTGGATACATTGCCAAAAACTTAGTTATGTCCTTCTTCATGCCATTCTACCAATACTTTCCTCAAGTCTCTATACATTTTGGTGGATCCCTGATGGATATAATATTGAGATTTATGAGCTTCTCTAAAACTCAAGTCCCTTAGTCTATCAACATTTAAAACACATATCTATCTTTGGTAAGGAAGCACACCATCTCCTACTTATCAGAAAACCTCTACCTTCTTTTTAACAACCAATCTCTTTAATTCAACCAATGTTGGATCTAAGTTTTGCTTTTCCGTGGCATCTGCTACCAATGATGACTTGGACCTAATTTGCACATGAATACCACCTTTCTTAGAAGCACTTAACCTTACTCTCAAAAAGTCCAATTGGTGCACCTCATTCACCAACTTCTTTTTTCCATCATCAACATGAGCCACACTACCCATCAACACTCTACTAAGTGCATTTTCTACACGCTAAATTTTCAATGCTAAGGCGACTAATGCTAATTCAAGATCATGAGTTAGTGGTTTCTTTCATGAATTTTCAATTGCCTTGAAGAATATGCTATGACTTTGCCATGTTGCATCAATACACAGGCAAACCCAACACGTGAGGCATCACAATAAACCAAAAATTGTTCAAAACACCTTGATAGTGTCAAAATAAGAGCTATAAAACAATATGTCAAGGATTAGAAGCTTTTCTCACACTCATTTGTCTATTAAAACTTGACTTTCTTTTGAGTCAATTTTGTCAATAGCGATGTAATGGAGGAGAAAATATAAAAAAATCTTCTCTAGCACCACCTAAGCCCAAAAATCTCCTAATATCCAAGGAGACAATGGTCGAGGTCAATTCATTACAACCTTTATTTTCTTTGAATCCACCATGATTCTATCACTAGAAACCACATGCCCAAGAAATGCTACTTCCTTCAACAAAAATTCACACTTGATAAATTTTGCATATAATTGCCTATCTCTTAAAGTTTTAAGCACCACCATAAAATAGTCCTTGTATTCGTCCTCACTATAGGAGTAAATCAAGAAATAATCTATGAAGAACACCATATACATATCAAGATAAGGCTTGAACACCCTATTCATTATGTCCATGAACACTACCAATGAATTGGCCAACCCAAACAACATAACTAGGAATTCAAAGTGGCTATACCTTGTTTGAAATACCATTTTGGGAATATCATACTCCCTTGACCTCAATTAGTGGTAGCGGAACCAAAGATCGATTTTAGAGAAATGGCTAGTCCCTTGCAATTGGTCGAACAAATCATTTATCCATAAAATTGGATACTTGTTCCTTAAGGACACCTTATTCAATTATTGGTAGTCTATATGCATTTGGAGTCACCCATCCTTCATCCTCACAATCAAAGTAGGAGCACCTTATGGTGTCCTTCTTGGTCTAGTGAAACCCTTCTCTAACAAGTATTTCTATTGATCCTTTTAACTTTTTTAGAACCACTAGGCTATAAAATAACTAGAAACAAAGATAGGTTAGGTATTAGGAGAAGAGCTATGCCAAAATCGATTTCCCTTTTAAGAGGGACACCAGGTAGGTCATCAAGAACAATATTGAGGAACTCATTTACAATGGAGATTGATGCAAGTGAGGGGACTTCAAAAGTGACATCCCTAACCACCACAATATGATAGATACACCCCATAGCAATCAACTTATAGGCTTTAAGATATAAATGTCACGACCCAAGCCTATGACCTAGACGTGACACGACGAATGGGGAACCTGGACGAACCCTAATCAAGCCTCTTAACTTGTCATTTCGCATCATTGGTCACAGAATCATATAAAAGACATAAAGTAAGCATGAGGGGCAAAGGGACTAAGGGATTGCTTACAAAACAACATCAGTAAGAGACAAGCAGGCATAGCTCATATCATAGGTATATAACTTCTCCAACAAATACCTCTAAATACATAGATAGAGCGGGGGACAAGACAACATAACCAGGCTCACCCTTATATTCAAAATAGGACATAAAATAGATTCTATCAATGCAAAGAAAGAGAAAAACAAAGACCAAGGTCCCCGAAATGGAGGACTCACCAACTAGCTTGAAATGACACCGACTAGCCATACAGAGGAGGAAGAGGATAAACTTGGGCTTCGGTTCCTATATGGTGATATCATGTAGGCAAAAATATGCGTTAGTACATTTGAATGTACTAAGTATGTGGGATGCTGTTAGACCCCGTAATTAACTAAATGGGGGTCAATTGCTCATTCGGGAAAATTGTTGTGATTGAGGTATATTTTAAA
>JAABOM020060145.1:0-12136 GCA_011800125.2 Solanum clarkiae
CTAAGTATATTTATGGTTCAAGTTTGGTATGAACGCCTAATCGGCGTAAATCAAGGCCCCGAGGTGGGGTCGTGACATTTGGGTCGTCACAGGGTCCCTAAATCTCAACAGGGCCTTGATTATGTAACTATTGGGAGCAACGAAGAGGAGGAAAGTCAAACCACCTAATAACTGATGGACTTCCGTAGCATGCTCTTGTTTGATCTCTTTCCATCATCCTTTAAGTCTATGATTCACTCACACTACCATGTGGGTGTTGGTAAAATTTGGAAAGCCATGAAATTTGCACACAACAAATAGAAAATGTTCTAAAAACCATTTCACATATTTAGACTTGAATTAATTTAATTGCATTTCACATGGACACATAGTATGCAATTTTTATCTATGGAGTGATTGGACCCTTTAGACTTAAATAGGTGGCTACTATGATGTAGATTGACACCAAGGTTCAAACTACCTAAGGCTTATGCATGCATGACCTTGTTTTAGGGATGGATAAAGCTGTATCCTAGGTTTCTAGAAGAGTGGGTTAGACACAGACTAGATTTCCTATGTGAGAAGGCGCGTGGTTTCACAGTAGCAAAACTATCTGCTTACACCACACTTATTCCATCTCTCTAGACTTTGAATTTTAAAGAGAAATTTGTGAAAAGCGTAAAGGCACAACATCACGAGAAAAGAAAAAAAAGAAGAGGGTCCCAAGTGGGGGAGTATATTTGTCGTATGCCAATGATCAAACTGGTAACAATTAGCAAATAAAGTAGTGTTAAACAAATATTTTAAAGCAACAATATAAACAAATAAGAAGGGGAGGGGAAAGAAAAAGGGAAAAGGGAAAGTTAGATTAGCGGGAAATAAGGGAAAGAAAGGGGATACTAGAGGGGATAAGGGAGAGGAAAGGGGATGTTAGTAGGGAGGGGAGAGGAAGGGGGATATTAGTAAGGAGGGGAGAAGGGAATAACAATATTAAAGAGGAAGGGAGAAGGGGAAGGAAAGGGTACAATTAGAGGGGGAAAAGGAAAAAAATCAAGTTAGTAAAAGAGAAATAATAATAATAATAATAATAATTAAAAAAAACCCACAGAAAACACAAATACGTAATGGTTAGAGCCTAATTTCCTCAACAGAGTCATCATTCTGTCGCGTCTCATTTTTCTTGCAAAAAAATGGGAATCTGAATGACGTCATGGCGACGACTCTTTTGGATTTTTAAAGGAAAGAAGAGTGGCCACCTAATGTTTTGGGTGCATTAGGACACCATTTCTAATTTAATACTAAATCTAAGTTTAAGTCAACCAAAGATCAGGTAAGAGCTCAAGTTACCTCGAAGGGAAGGTGTTAGGTACCCTTCGAGGTCTACAAGTGCGGGTCCCGACCGTATCTCATGTCATATGTGGGGGTCAAAATAAACAAATAGGTCTCTCAATTAGATTTAAAAAATTCTAAATTAATTCTAAGTGGCAAAACTAATTTTACATTATTTTATCTTATTAAATAGGTTAGGTGACAAAATAATGAAAATTTAATCGAACAAGTAACTAAAGTATAGTTGATGCATTGTATTAATTTAATTAAAACTATTAAAAGAACTTGATTATTTCTTATTAAATTTATAACAAAGCGATCAAGTAATTAGGAAAAATATCACACAAGAAAGTTATTTCCTATTATTTAAACTAAAATCTAAATGATAATAATTTGTTTTATGTTACTCTTGAAAATATTAGGAGGAAAACAAATAAATCAGGCAATATAATCAATGCAGTTAAAAATAATCTAAAGTACCCAAAAACTAAAATACTTGATAAAAGTTTTCTTGATTTTGAGATAGAAAGATTTTAAAAGGTTAAAAAAATGTTTGTTTCTTTGTAGGGACGGGACTATAATATTCTATTTATCATAGCTCTTTCACCCGGAAAATATCTTTTGATTTGAGATCGATCTAAGGAAAATAATATATAATTTTTTATTTGGAAAAAAGTGGTGAAATCATAACATAATATATATACACATAAGTATATATGCATAAGTACATGTAATCCCTTTTAAAATTTGGTAGGTGATACTGCTGAGACATGTCGGCTAATTTTAAAAAAGGTGGAATCAGATCTCGTAATTCCTTTTTGGCTCTCTCACTAACTATACGTTAGGAGATAGCTCTTTTATTTTATGCATTGTCTAGATCAAGTTTGAAAAGAGGCTAGACAAAAATTTTAGAAGAAAATTTGAGTATTAAAAAAATTATTTTAAATAAATTAAAAAGAAAGGAACTTAATCCCCGCCCCCAATCAATAATAACCCCGATTTTTACTATTATTTTATTACATTTTCTTTTGCGGGAAAATAAAATACAACAATAACATGAAACAAAAAAGATTTCAAAGGGTATCCTCCTCCTATCCCAGGCGACTCTTCAAACTAAAAGATCCTGCAAAACTAAACAAACTAGCAGTACTCAATAGCCAAATAAAAAAATAACAAATCAAATAAACAAGAAATTTAAGGATGTAAAAATAAGAGTGTGAAGACTTACTAGTTATTTAACAGTAATTAAAATCAAATTAATCTTGAATTTGACAGAAAAAGAATTGCAAAGAATAAAATCTTTTTTTTAATTGAAAAGAGCAGCATGTGAACGAGGATTTTGAAGCAGAAGAGGACCATTTTTCGTGTAAGTATTCATGAAGAGAATTGCATGCCCTTTTGAATGAAAAAGGGGTGGGGCTTATGTAGCAAACAAGGCCAAGCAAATAAAAGGAAAAGGAGTAATTAAGAATAAGTCAGAAATAAAAATTTTCTTAATCAGATAAAAGAGACAAACTAAAGCTATAAATTATGCATGTCTACCAAAAATAAACAAGTAAAATCCCCCGTTTTTATTTAATTTTTTTCTAAACAAGGCAAAGAGGAGAATATAATTACATATTTATTTACGGCAACCAAAACAGGTCATAATTTGATCAATTAATAAAGATAAAATAGTTAATTATAGGTACCAATATTGTTGTAGCGTATAAGTTAAGACCACGAAGAAAACCCAATTAGAGGCTAGATAAATTTTACCAAATATAAGAATTTCAACTAATCAAAATTAAGGTTGTCCTACAAAAATTATTCACACAATATCCTATCCTACTATACTTAACTCCCAAAACAACCAAGTAGCCAAATCTTTGATCAAATTATATCAGAATTATGCTAATTCATCCTAATCTAACAAAATCAAGAAAATCAGTCGATTAACAAAAATTAAGACAACCCATCAAATACTTAAAATTACTTCAATTACAAACATTCCTATCCATACCTGCAAACATACAATTCAGGACCAACAAAATATAAAACTTTCTGGATAAGCGGGTTTGGAAGGTAAGAACTCCACCAACATTCAAATTAAAGATGAAATTTGCAACACAGCCATGAAGAAAGCTTATATGAATCTGAAAATATAATTTCACCTCAAAACAAATTCTTATGAAAATGTGTTGGTATCACTGTCGCTACTGACTGGAGTTCCCTAGAATTCGTTGGTGGTTTATAGAGAGCTCGTTTTTTGGCGAGAGGAAGAATAGGCGATGAGGAGGGGCTGCTGGGACTGGTCATTTGATGGTTTTTTTAGACAAAAAAAGAGGAAGGTGAAAGAGGCAACGGGGGTCGACCGGTGGCTGTTTTAGGGGTGTTTGCCCCCGACGAAGGGATTAAAAAGGGGTCTTTTTAGCGAGCTTTTAGATTCTTTGGGAGCTGTCTTGGTCAAAAAGATGGAACAAACGGGGTTTTTAGTTGGGGTTTTCTAACAGTGATTTTCGCCAGAACGATGAGAGAAAGATGAGGAGATCAGAGGGGGAGAAAGATGGTGACTCGGAGAAAGACAGGAAGGTGTTGAGGGAGAGGGGTTTCACCTGAAAAAGGGGTCTTCTGGAATCCAAAAAAGGTCATCGCTTTAGGTAACTTCTTGAATGGTAGAGCTTAACCAATCAACTTCCAAAGGATAGTGCTTAGCTTTGGGCAACTTTTTGAAAGGTAGAGCTTAACCTATCAACTTCCAAATGAAAGTGCTTAGCTTCGGGTAGCTTCTTGAAAGGTAAAACTTAACCAATTAACTTTCCAAGGACGGTTCTTAGCTTCGGGTAACTTCTTGAATGGCAGAGCTTAACCAATCAACTTTCAAAGGATAGTGCTTAGCCTCGGATAGCTTCCATTTGTCTTCCAAAAGACAGTGCTTGGCCCTAAATAGACCTGAACCTGTAATTCCTACACTCAAAGAAAATTGTAAATTGTAAAAAGGAGAGATCGATTCGTGCCTCAACTTATCTTTTGGTTTCCCTTCCAATCACAATTTCCTTATTCTTGAACTTGAACTCAAAAATCTTGATGTCTTCATATGCAACCTCTTATGAAATTCTTGAAGACCTCTAAAAAGTTTCTGCCCTAGTTATAATTCAGAATGCCTTTGTGCTTCTATACAAATTAAGACAAAAATTTTGAGGCCACCTTAAAAATTCTACCCCAATTCATTGTCATGTCAAGCTTTAGTATGTACAAATGCTTCTCAATAGAATTTTTGAGATCCTCTAAAAAATTCTGCCTTAGTTATACTCAAAAAGGGAGATTGAAAAATTTTATAATGATCTGACCGAGCCCCATAGGAGCACCTACTTATCTCTCTTAAATAGGAATAAGGTCAAACGTAGTTCATATTACATCAAAGAAATTACAAAATCAAAATCATTTTGCCCCAAGTACATATCATAATAGCCAAATGGAAAAATCCTAAAGTAATCATCCAAGTGCTTGAAAATTTTAAAAGGATAAACAACACAAATTCCTATTTATTGATGTCAATCAAGTATGAGTCATGCTTAGACATCAATAATGATTGTGACCATAATTTTTCACATGCATCAACTTGGTATCAATCAATGTTTGAATTTGATCTCTCAAAATTAGACAATCTTCTGTGGTATGTTCCTTTATCCCTGAATGATCATCATAAATTTTAGTATGGTCGACCATTTTGCATGTGTTTTCATCACTATTTCAGGAACATGAGAGATATAGCTAGCTACCCTCAATCTTTCATATAATTGATCCATGGGTTCATCTAAATGAGTATACTTCTTGGGTAGACTTTTCTCCATATTGGCTCACGATCTTGCGAATTGAAGGAGCATTGACGCCTTGGAAGCTTTCTATGAATCTTTCGTTGTTCATTAATTGCAGGTGAAGGGACTTGATATATAGGTGCTGGGCATTGGAGTATAGGTAGAGGTGCTTGATGAATAAGGGTTTTTTGGATCATGTGTTGTCAATACAATATTCATTTCTTTCTCACCTTTGTCCTCATTGGTCCTACCAAACTATGAAGCCTTACTACTAGCTTGTAATGCCTCTAAATTTGTTACAATGCCATTTTTTTATCTCTTCTTCGATCTTCTCATCCAGCTTGATAATATCAAAAAATATGTGATCCTCTATGAGTATCATTCTCTTATAATATTGTGGCTTATGGGCACGAATAAAGAATTTTTTTCATTTGAGATTCCTCCATCGAAGGTCGGACCCTAGTAGCTTCAAACCTCCATCATATTGCAAATTCTCGAAATGATTTGTAGGCTTTCTCTTTAAATTTTGAATGTAAAACCAATCAGGAGCATTCTCAATATTAAATTCAAATCTTTTCATGAAATCAGAAGTCATATCAGTCCATTTTGACCACTTCTTTGAATGTTGTGCAATATACTATGACAAAGCATCTCCTATGAGACTTCTCACAAATAATTTCATTCGTAGTAATTCATTTTTTCCAACTTCAACTAACTTCTCATAGTACATTCTCAAATGTGCCTTTGGATCTCCAATCCCATTGAACATTTCAAATTTAGGAGGTTTATATCCTTCAGGTGGTAAGCTAAGGCAAGTTTTGAACCCCCTTATTATTGTACTAGAAATTTTTTATGTGAAAGGGATTCAATTTTCTACTCGATCACTCCTTTAATCGGCAAGTTGTTTAATCGATGGAATTAGGTGGAGGATTCAGGCTCTCTGTCTATTTCCAAGGGAACTTTTTCGTTCGTGGTTTTTGCATACTACGGTTCTCAGCAACTTCTCCACCAGAACCTATTGATTTCAGGCAACAACTTTCGCTGGCAACTAGCTATTTTTTCCCTTTCTACTCAGTTGGCATACATTTTGGGAGAGAATATTGTGATAATCTTCTCCAGTTAGATACCTATTTGCAACCTTCGTCTCCGGTAATTTGGCCCTTCTCCGGCAAAGTCTCCAGCGAACTAGAGTTGTCAAGATACTACGGCGATCTATGGTATTTTCAGGCGACGTCAAGTCATCTCCACAATCTACAAAAACTTTTGGTGATATAAGGTATTTTTTGGTGATGTCTAATTCCAGTTTCCTGTCAGAATTCTTCAAGATACAATACTATTCAGGTGATATCTTCCATTTTTCTTATTCATATATATTTCTTGTTCAATTTCTGCCATCTCTTGTTTCTTCTTGTCCCAGCTCCGTCGTCACTATTTATCTCTAAGTTTTTTACACAAACATTGCTCTTAGCCCTAATCTTGTTTATATGAAATAATAAAAATCCATAAAATTGTTTTTAACAGTCATATATACAATAATCCATACTATCTGTTTTCTTAATTGGATAGATAACCTTACATTTTCCTGTTCATATATATTTGTTCATTGTAAAATTTATTATATTCCTTTATTATTATTTATTGTATAGTATTCCTTGTGTATATCACTTGATGTATATCTTCTTGATCTTTGTAGCTTAGTGAGTTATTAGTTCTTAGTTTAGTGACATCAGGATCTAATAATGGATTAGGGTCATGTCGTCTTTTAGGGTCAGAGGTAAGAGGTAGGGGTGGGAAGAGGGGCACAGGCTTATCTAAGTTAAGGTAGGGTCATGGAATATAGGATCACTTACAAAGAAATCCATAGAGCTAGTAAGGTGTCTTAAGAAGCGACATATTAATATAGTATGTGTTCAGGAGACTAGATGGATAGGGACCAAAGCTTGGGACGTAGACAGATTCAAGTTATGGTACTCGAGTGGTTCTAGGCATAGAAATGGTATAGGTATATTAGTAGATGAGGTCCTTAGGGAATATGTGGTGGAGGTTAGGAGGTTTAACGATAGGATGATGTCTATTAAACTTGTGGTGGGTAGGCATGTAGTGAATGTAGTTGGTGCTTATGCACCTCAAGTGGACCTGGATGAGGAAGTCAAAAGGCTCTTTTGGGAAGATTGGATGAGGTTGTGAGAGGTATTCCAAAGAGGAAAACATTATTCATTGGGGGAGACTTTAATGGGCATATTGGGGCAACCCCACTAGTGGGTTTGGAGATTTCCATAGAGGGTTTGGTTTTGGGGAGAGGAATAGGGGTGGAATGTCTCTCTTGGATTTTGCCAAAGCCTTTGAGTTGGTTATTGCTAACTCATGTTTCTTGAAGAAGGAAAATCACTTGATTATCTGTCGCAGTACGGTAGCTAAGATTCAGATTGATTACCTACTTCTCTGAAAAGATGATAGAAGCCTTTGTAAGAATCGGCAAGGTTATTCTGAGTGAAAATATCTCCACTCAACATAGGCTTCTAGTGATGGATTTAGAGATTAAGAGAGATAAGAATAAGGAGGAGGTTATTTATTAACAAAGGATTAGATGGGGAGACCTGACTCTTTCCCTTTCTCGAGAGATGGAAGAAACATTGAGAAACTTAGAGGCATGGAGTAGTGGCGGAAATGTGAACATGTGGGACACTACTATTGGTTACATTAGAAAGGTAGCTACCAAGGTACTAGGGGTTTCGAGAGGGACTTTGGTGGATGTCAGGGTGATTGGTGGTGAAAAGACAAAGTTCAAGGCAAAGTGAAAGCTAAGAAGGTTGCTTATAAGAAGTTGTTGGAGTGTAGGGATGAGGATGAAAAGCAAAGGCTTAAGGAGATCTATAAGATGATTAAGTCAGAAGTGAAGATGGTGGTAACGAGTGTCAAGACAGTAGCATTTGAGTCGTCTATATAAGGAGCTAAGTGATAAAGGCAGGGACAAGAGATTGTATAGGTTCACAAATGAGAGAGAAAGAAAAGCTCATGACTTGGACTAAGTGAAGTGCATCAAGGATGAGAAGGATGAGGTATTGGTGGATGAGACTTTCAATAGACTAAGGTGGCAAGCTTGCTTTTATAAACTCTTAAACAAAAAAGGAGATAGAGATATTGAGCTAGGTAAGTTGGTAAACTCTGAAAGTCATTGAGATTTTGGTTATAGTAGGTGGTTCAGAGTTGAGGAGGTTAGAAGGGTTGTTAGTAGGATAAGAGAGGGAGGGCGATCGGACCAAATGAGATTCTAGTAGATTTTCGGAAGAACATGGCCAAGGATGGCATAGAGTGGTTGACTAGACTGTTCAATGCTATTATGAAGACGGCCAAGATGTCTGATGGATGGAGGAGGAGTACAATGGTTCCACTGTACAAGAACAAGGGGGTATTCAAAACTGTAACAATTACAGGGGCATCAAGTTGTTAAGTCATACTATGAAGGTCTGGAAGAGTGTGATAGAGATGAGGGTGAGGAAAGTAGTGTCTATTTCATACAATCAGTTTGGATTCATGCCAGGGTGATCGACTACTGAAGCAATCCATCTTGTTAGGAGATTAGTGGGGAAATATAGGGAAAGAAAAAAGGATCTTCATATGGTGTTCATTGATCTCGAGAAGGCCTATGACAAAGTTCTGAAGGATGTCCTATGGAAGTGTCTAGAGGTGAAAGGTGTCCCAATGGCATATATTAGGGTGATGGAGGACATGTACAACAGAGCCAAAACTCAAGTAAGAATGGTGGGAGAAGACTCAGAGTATTTTCCTATTGAGATAGGACTTCATCACGGATCTTTATTGAGCTCTTTTCTGTTTGCCTTGGTGATGGATGAGCTAATGCGATCTATCTAGGAAGAGGTTCCATGGTGCATGTTGTTTTCAAATGACATAGTACTGATTGATGAGACTCGGACTAAAGTTAATGATAAGTTGGACGCTTGGAGACATACCTTAAAGTCCAAAGGATTCAAACTGAGCAGGACCAAAACAAAATAATTGGAGCGCAAATTCAGTATTGCGAGGGATGAAGCAAACATTGATGTCAGGCTTGCCACTCAACCTATCCCCAAGAAGGAAAACTTTAAGTATCTAGGGTCCATCGTCCAGAGTAGTGGCGATATCGATGATGATGTCACACATCGTATTAAGGCAGCATGGACAAAATGGAGGCTTTCCTACATCGTATTGGGGAAGCATGGACAAAATGGAGGCTTGCCTCTGGAGTACTGTGTGATAAGAAGATACCATATAAACTTAAAGGTAAGTTTTACATAATGGTGGTTAAACTATCTTTGTTGTATGGGGTGGAGTGTTGGCCAATAAAAAATGCACATGTTCAAAAGATGAAGTTCATAGAGATAAGGATGTTGATATGGATGTATGGTCACACCAGGAATGATAAGATTAGTACGAGACCATTCGGGAGAAGCTAAATGGAGAAAGAGTATTGATGCTCTTGTTAGGAGCTGCAAAAGGTTAGATTTGGGAGTTACATGGAGGGATAGAGGTAGACTGAAGAAGTAGAGGTGATCAAAAAAGATATGGTGAAACTTGATCTCATCGAGGACATGACCTAATATAGGAAGGAGTGGAGGTCGCGAACCAGAGCAGCAGGATAATAAGTTAGCAGGTTGATGTCTGTCCATGGGGTATAGTAGGGTAATAAGAGTTGTCCGATGTTGTTTTTATGTGCCTTATATATGTTAATTGTCTCGTATTTACTTGCTATCATGTGCTTTTTGTTATTAGTCGCTCTTTCTGTTCACTTTTTCTTTCTCTTGCTTTTCTGATTTCCATATCTAGTTTATTCTGCTTATGGGTTTTGTGACGAGGGTTCTCAGGAAACAGGCTTTCTACCTCTATGAGGTAGTGGTAAGGTCTGCGTACATTCTACCCTCCCTACACCCCACTTATGGGATTCTATGGGTATGTTATTGTTGTTGTTTATATACTTCAGGCAACTCAACATCGGGATGTATGCACAAGTTTTCGAACTTAACCCTTCTATCTCTCTATCCCCTTCAATATATTGCACTTGACTATTCAACTCCTATAATCGCTCTGCCATAGTTTGTATTAATATATCCTTTTGAGAGGGTTCGACATAAATGGAATTGTGTTTTTTACTGAAACAGGAATACAAGATACATTAGTGATGGATGTTGGTGGTATATCATGGGCATGAGAAGTGAATTGAGAATATGAGCCATTTGGTGGAGCTAAATAGGTGAGGTTGGATGTATTAAGCTTGTGTTGTGGAGGATCTAACTTGGAAAATTTGGTGAGGAATGATCTAAGTTTGACTTTGGTCAACATTTCAAGTTCTAGTACTTGGATTGAATTTCTGATGGTCCCATTAGTTTCGAGAGGCGATTTTAGGCCTAGGAGAGCCATCATCATATTTTTAAAAAATTCCAAGGGCATTTTTGTCTTTTGAATCCTAAACTAGTTAAATTATATTATCAGGTTCCAAATCAAGGAGACCTCAGATTCTATTTTCATTGGTTCTACTGAGTCTATAATGTCGATTTTGATATGGTAGCCTATATGATTTGTGTATATCGAGTTCTGAACGAATTCCAAAATTCCTTTCTGTGATTTTGTGTGAAATAATTGTTGATATCTTATGTATCTGGTTATCTTCTCATCATCCACTGTATACCTCTCCATGTTTGCGGAGGTCATATGCTTAGAGCTACACGTTCGCAGAACAGGTCCCACGTTCGTAGAGTAGTGAACTGATTCACCTCCGCATTTGCAGAATGCCCTCCATATTCGCACAGGGTCTAAGTCTTGTACAATGCGTTCGTGGAGCCTACCACCATGTTCATAGAGGGTTAGGGGATTATGTGCTTCATGTTCATGGATGGGGTTTGTGTTTGGGGTGTTCATTAAATGCGTGAACATAATTAAATCGAGATTACACCATTTCTATGCCATGTTTCAAACTTGAAGCTTTTTGGGACAATTTTCAACGAGGGTTTTCAAGGAATAATGTTTGGTAAGTATTTTTCTACCCAAAACTTGTAATTTCTATCCATTATTTTGTGATCCCAACTCAAATTTCTTTGATTTTTGGAACCAAATTTGGGGGATTTTCATAGATTGTTCTTGAAACTTTGATTGATGATTTATCATTCATTTTATACTCAAATTTTATGGGGTTTTCACTCACAAGCTCCATTTTTCAAGTAGAACCTGATTTTAAGTTCAATTTTCAAATTTGGGTTTTTTCAGAATTTGAACAATATTTGGACAATTTTGCCCTCATCCTAATTTTTAGCAATATGGATATCAATTGACTCCTCTTGACACGTAAATTACATTCTTGATAGTGTGTAGATGTTTTGGAGACGGTTTCATGAATTTATTCCTCCCCCTAGCAAGTTTGTCTGCGTTCGAGCCTTCAAGGTAAGTTTAGCTTATCTTTCCTGGGATTGGGTTTAGGTTATTGAGTTTGTTTATGTGACAATCCAAGAGATTGGATTGATTCATGAGGAAGTTTGACTTATGTAATGAAATTGTGGTAAAGAGATGCCTACTATCATGGTTATTCATGATATCTCATTATGATTTTGATTAGGAGTAATTATCGGTGTTCGAGACACTTGTTGGGATATTTGTGACTTAAATTGAAACTTATGAGTAATATGGTATCATTAATGCATTGAGGCATGGTATATTTGACAAATTGATGAAACTTGGGACTTGAGACATGTTGGGGACTTGAGACATGTTGATTTGTGATACTAATGCATTTATACTTAATTTGTGATACTAATGCATTTATACTTAGAGATCGTGATAACCGATACTTGCTTAATTGATATTCTATTGGGTGGTTATGTTATGTTGAAATTCTGACATTTGCATACATTCACTATCATGCTAGCATTGTAACACTTGAGATGAGGAACAAATGATTTTTGAAAGAAAATGAGTGTCACGGCCCAACCTAGGGTCGTGACCAGTGTCCGATAGGGACACCTAGACACATGCTAACCTTAAAT